>LQNK01001402.1:487204-497371 GCA_001586405.1 Phoebis sennae
GTTTTATTACACCTCCCTCCGTATAAAACGACAAATTACCATAATTTCAGGCTCATGTTGAATGCTTCGAATTTACATACTTAATCTTGATTAAGCTAACAAGCTTTATCTGTGGAGTTTTCTGTTAAAATGTTTGGTGACGTCTGCATGTTTAATGATTAAGAGTGGTCTGGTGCTCTTTTTAATGCAATGTACGGGGGCAAGTATAATGTTCCCATAAGTTTATCATCCATAATTATCATTGATGCTTTCCATGCTAACAATTTACATTGAAGTTCTATTGGGTTGTGAGAACAAGATTACCAGGTTTTAGAATGTCGCAATCCCTTTTTTGTCAAATGAATGAAAGAAAATAGCTTTATTGCACATATACAAAAAGATTTATCAAAAAACAGAACTTAAAGATAAAGTAATAGGCGGCCTTGTCGTTACTAAGCGATTTCTTCCAGACGTCTTAAGATGTAATAAATATTAATATTTGTAGATATGGGTGCATATACAATATACATCCTTGACCTACAAATAGACATTGATTACATTCATTCATTAAAAATCTCCTCCACTTCTCTCACATTAATAAAATGATAAATATTTGAAAAACAACGTAACATTTTATTTAAACTATCATTTATAAGAAATAATTGTTTATTAACGTAATAAGAAAAGCATCTATCGACCAAGAGCTTTAACCTATTTCCTTGTTTATAAAAGTAGGTTATTGCCCTGACTTGTTTGACTACAGTTGCTAAGAAACTAAAACGTAAACACTGAAATGGTCGGGAAATAATTACCATTATCCTTTCACCCTGTCAAACTTGAATTTTGTTACCAATTTGATGAAAAAGCCTCGTATCAGTAATTTGAAAATCAAATATGATTTTTAACACTTGTTCATGATTTCCTGTGATCTAGTAAGATGATCGATAATTATAGCAAATTCTCAATAATTTAAATTTAGAAACACAAATCAAACATAAAAGCGATCAAACATTCAATTTAAGTGCCACCATGTGTGTTGGATTTTTTCAATATATGGTAAACAACAGGCATCTTATATGTTACCTTACCCGACGATGTAATAGTATTCTTTAATCTGCATTAAAATGATACCTACTAAGTTTTTACACCAAACTATGTTGTGTCAATTACAAATCTACTTCCGCACTTCACGAAACTTTGCACACTAAATTACGTGTCATACAGCGCGAGCCTCATGAAGCTAACGAGGCAGCTCTAATTGTTTGGAAGTGTCCCGTAATGCCCCGAGCGACTCCGCTCAACATAATTTCCTATGAAAATTTGCTATAATTGTTAGCAAATTTTCAATAATTTAAAGTATCTAAAACACCAAACAAAGAAAAAAGAGATCAATCATTCAATTTAATCCTAACCATGTGTGTAGATTTTTTTCAATAGATAGTTAACAAGTGGCATCTCATACGCTTTAATACTCGTACATGATTTCTTATGATCTAGTAAGATAATGAATAATTAAAGCAAATTTTCAATAATTTAAATTCAGAATTACCAATCAAAAAAAAAGAGACCAAAACATTCAATTTAAGCGTCACCCTCTTTCAGTAGATAGTAAACAACTGACATATTATAATTTATAAGTTACCTTACTCCCACCTTACGACGAAAAGTATACTTTTATTATGGACTGCATTAAAAGAATTCTATGTAGTTGGTCTTACACCAAACTATGTTGTGTCAATTACAAATTTACTTCCACACTTCACTAAACTTTGAACACTAAATTACGTGTCATACAGCGCGAGCCTCATGAAACTAACGAGGCAGCTCTAATTGTTTGGAAGTGTCCCGTAATGCCCCGAGCGACTCCGCTCAACATATTATTTCTTTTCAACATTTAATCTTATGAGATGATATTTCATGTTCACGGTACACGATAAATATAACGATGCTTCGCGGGATATAATGCCTCAAAGGAAATTTAACAAAATATTATTTCAATAACAATTTTAGTGAGGCTAAGGATGAATATCAATATATACCAATATATTAAGCATGACATTATTTGTTATCACAAGCCACATGATCTCGCAAGTCTAAAACATTTTTATATGTTATATACACTAATAAACACAATACATAATATTGTTCTATAGAATCGCGTAGAACAGAGACCAAATGCAAGAAAAACGAGTATACTATAAAATATCCTTTGACAGAACAAACAACGTTGGTTTACAATTTCAAAGATACCTTAGGACCTCATGCGTCATGATACATTTGGCTTGAAAGGTATAGGTATAAGAGCTATCTTGTTTATCCTATGTTTTATCTGCCACACATTAACATACTATATGTAAATTTAGACATTAAACCAGTCGTCCCCCGGGTCTCGGCTCAACACCCCGCGCGGCGCATTATGAATAATGTTTTTCGTTACAGCCGTGAAAACTCCTCATTTTACTAAAATAATTTTTTCATATTTATATCATAAATCATTTTATATAAAAGATATTCGCAGAACTATACCTAATTGTGTTACACCATTTTCGTTAATTATTATTATCGAAAACTATCTTCTTTTTCACGATCACAAGTAAATATCTACTAGCTTTTGCCAGCTCAGACAAGACAACCCGTCTATAAACGAAATTTTATCAAAATCCACCCAATAGTTTCGGTATGTTTGACACACACACACGCATCCAAAAATCAAATCATCTAAACATCTAAACATCCAATCTTTCACATTTATAATATTAGTAGGTGTAGTAAAAAGATAAGCGACATTAAATGTATCATACGTTTCATCATCATCACCATAATTCAAAATAGTTTCGGATCTTCAAACAAACAGTCGCGATTTATTATAAACAGTGGCATTACTCAGAGACAACAATTCCATTCCTATCACGTGACATATAATTCCCATCAGTGGAGATCTCATAACAAGCTATTGTACTAAGATCAATAGAAATGAATCACATCCATCTATTGTTGATCTCAGTTACGGAATTCGTTAGGAAAAGATTTTATGGATAGATATTGCTATAGTCTGAGATATGAAAAATTGAAGTCAACCAGTATAATACTTTTTGTAAAGAATGTAATGTTACAGGACAGTACTACCACAGATAATATAATACTATACTAGTAGTACTACATATATTTTATTTCACTACCTGTTGATGTAACGATATCTTGTTTACTTAGCCAAATTGAATCTAATGTTAACGATTTTAAAGTATACCTACAAGATATTATATAAATTGCTAACTCTCATTTTGTCTAAGTATTCTATGATTTCAATAAATAACAACTTTTCTAGTTAACTATCATTATTGCAACGATAACAGTTCTCATATATTAGGCTTATAATGCCAACAAAGTCACCACGTCTTCTAACCCAAACAAAACAGCAATAAACAACGACCAGTCAAAACAAAATGTTCCCTGCATTGTTGCAGTATAAATTAAGAAAGTTGTATGAATCGTCTGGTACGAACTCCACGAACAGAAAACAATGTATTTTTCTAATTAAGAGGCGTTTTCTGATTTCCTCGTCGGAATTTTCCAATAGCTTGTTAGGTGTTTTATTTCTTTTTACATTCTTTATTTGTCTTTGCTATGCATTTTTAATAAATGTGTACAGTGCCGTCGGTTCCAAGTGTTCCAATCAAGATATAAATGAATTCTCATTGTTATCATTCTCGAATCACTTAATGAAAAATGATTGAAAATGTTCATAGAATAATTAATATATTTTCACGTAACTGTAAGTTTTCTTTGTAAATACCGATATTTTATATAATGGATGTAAATAAAATGTTAAACAGACTGTAAACCACAGTAAATGTAGATTGAGCCAGACAACGCAAATATATCTACCAACCGTGTAAACTTCTAAGCGCAAAGCACTCACTTTCTTAAAATATTTACTTTGTATCTTACCTGACTGTAGAAGAAGTTAAAATGTTAAAAACTTTTGAGCGTGTATCCAATAATCACGCTTTACTCTTCCAGTTTATTATGATTTGAGCCGAAAATCAAATAACAACATAATAAAACTTTTCGTACAACATTTAAAAGCATTGTACATAATAATAAGCTAATATAAGCCCATATTCACAATAAACGAACTTCAGAGATTTCCAAGAATCCAATAAAGTTAAAGTTTAAAAGCGCTTCCTCCAAGTTTCAAAATGATCATTAAAACTTTGACTTACAGTCGTCGAAATTGTCCATTAAGGACTGGAACAATTTTCTCTACAAACAAACGGGAGACTATTCTAATTAACGGTGTTGATGATTTTGAGGCTTCACAGAACTTCGCAAAGTTAAAGACTTTTTATCTTTCGAAGACTTTTAATCGAAGTCATCCGATGTTTTTTCTTGTTTATTTATTTTCATCGTGTCCTACGGATGCCCTGCGAGTGACATTTTAAGTATCGTTGCCACATGAAATACTATTTTTGTTTGTGACAGAAAGTAAATTTATTAATCCACATTACTATTACCTTTCATCTATTTAGACGCTTATGTACTTGCATTAATAAAACATATTACCTATGTTTTATGTTTCAATTATTCTTAATTCCTTATATCGCGACTTCGCTGACGTGATATTCTGGGTCTAAAACACCAACATGGGGATCAATAAAAAGTATCCTGTCACATAATCCGATAAAAGCCTATCTGTATTCGAATTTTTATGAAAATCTTTTCCGTAGTTTTATGATTGACACACAAACATCCTAACATTCAAACTTTCACATTTAAAATATTAGTAGGTTTAAAAATAATGAAAAATAATATAATATTATGGGCGACCAGTCGCCTTTACCAGGCAGTCATAAACAAAAGGCGTCAGAAGCGCCTGCTTTCGATACGCCAGTCAATTTCCTTTACAACCACAAAGCGGCGCCTCGCGTTCTCTTTGCAGTAATAGTTTGAACGGTTCGAGAAAATTAGTATGGAATAAATGTTTATTCCAATACAATCATAATAGAAATTTAAAGAAAAACATTGACTGCTTTCAAAATTTTAAGTAGAAAACATATTTATTCTTTAATGCCAATAGATTATTGCTCTAATAATAATATAAGGCGTTATTTAATTTCATCAAAATTTTACTACATTTCGTATTATACAAATAATTATATATAAATCTCAGAATTTTTTCATTACTAAAATACGATAATTGTTCAATGCTCAATTTCATTTTTACTTTTTAATAATGAATCCAATTAACGTTACTTACGCTACGTGAAAACCGATGATCATTTTCTTACGGAAGACATAGAAATTTGAATAATAAATAATTGATCGAAACCATTTGTACATCTTGACATATAACATATTCATTTGACTATTCAATAAGTTTAAACTTATAAATATATGTATGAAACCCTCATCATGCAGCGAAATCAGTTCAAAGTTCATTACCGTGGTTTCTAAACGTATGACCACAACCGGGCCATGCAGGCAGGAAATGAGAATGTCAAACGCACTCTCAATTTTAAGCCCTTAATTTGAATATTTTGCTTGTGACGCAGTGGAACTAATGTAGCATAACTGAAATGATTAACCTAAAGCTGTCTGATTAATGCTAAACTTAAAAAATCTATGATATTAAATTACTAGAAAAATAATATATAGTAATATTTTCATCCTTACCTACAGTCATAGGACAAAACAAAATTACAACAAAGTTAACCGAAAATTCTAAGCTGATAAAATTATATTTTGAGAATTCTTTATTTTTAATATTCTATAATAACTATATTTCCCTTCATTCTTTTTAACATTTGCAGATACAATATACATAACAACTTCTTGGCATATAAATGACATCAATATCCATCCATAAAAATATAAACGTCATAAAAGTTTGAAATATCTTTGCTAAGGAAAACTTCAGTGCTACGTTATTAAACGAAAAATCTTTAATATTTACGCTTTCGTAAGATAAGGGTGTCGATAATAAATAACCATACGCAAGAACACTTACACGCCTTATTGCTTATCGACACGCAATACTGTTTCCTATATACATGTAATGGCGAAATTCAACTAAACACTTGGATTACATGTTATTAGCCGGCTAAATTATCTCAGAATGGATATTGCATAGAACATTCACGCCAATATTAATTAGTCGTAAATAAAACGTGTAGCACAATAATTTATCCTAAGTGTAGTTATTATGTAACAAATATGTATTGCGAAATATGTCAACCACGTTATTTAAGAACCAATAAATTTTATTTAACCGGCCAAGTCCGAGTGTCACTTGGTTTTTAACATGGTATTGTTGTCAAAGTGAGTTCCGAATTCTACATTAACATGTTTCGCTAAAGTAGATTAATATTTTTTAAAAATGTTACTCTTATTTTTCGGTCCAGTAGATATAACATACATTGACTCGTACTGAATATGAAGTGAAATTATAAAAAATTACCTTCATGTAGGATCCGCCATTCCTTTCCTCACAGTGCCGCCGTATGTATCGTTGGCAAATATTTGACATTTTGAACTCTGAAACAAGAATAACATTTTATTAATATGATTACATAATAATACATATCATAAAACAAATTTTAAACAACCTAACTTTGATAAATTACCTTATAAAATAAATATTTTCATGATGTATGTTTCTTAGCTAAAATGCTTATTTTTTTAGTGAAAAACCTAATAGATATCAAAATCATGGAATATACTTTTGTATCGCCGTTATACTGGACACCCCATTCTTCAAATGTGCTATAATAACTAACCCTTATATGACCAACAAACCAACAAGTCAAGTTTAATTCACAAATTAATTTCAGGAACACAAACATATATGTATAAAAACAAGCTCAAGCTGAATACAATATTTCCACACGAAATAAAGGGTTACTCTAAAACATACACTTGTTTTAGAATAACGGATATCAACTTCCGTATCCATCCCATTATAACTACCTTCTAAATTTGTTTTAAATTACGCTTCCCGTAAACAATGGTCAAGAACAAATAAACTCTTGTAAACTTTTATACTTAAGCTAAACAAGGGAAAACTTATAATTGTACCTATTTATAATTTGTATACAAACATGTATTAATAATTAAGTCCCCTTTAAATCTTCCTAATGTGTAATCATATGCATTCTCAGCGAGATTTTTTATTGCTGGATACAAAAAGTACCTTAATCTGGAAAATAGTATCGAATAGATAAAAGCATTTCTATGTCATATCTACATCCTAAGTATGCATGGACGAGAGATTGAAAAGAGAGTTATTGATACATCAATTGCAATTAAAAACGAAATACGATTCGATTTCAAGATTGAGAACACAAGAAATACAAGTATTTATTTGCTTTATTCACAGCATTTAGCATAAGAACCAAAATCATATTTAACATAATAAATCATTAAGAAATATTTCCATAATCGTGATGTCAACGCCCCTGCCTACCCGCAATAAACAAATTGCCTTCATATCGCTCAAGCATTCTAGTTAGCACTGCAATTTCCTGGTTACCAAAAATAAGTGTCATTTACAAAAGGGTAGGGTGTGAATAACATCCCACCATAAACATCGATTTACATAAAGGAATGGAAGCTTTTAGAGATGAGAGCTTCTTATCCGAGCCCACTTAAATTTCGTCACGTAACTAATATTCTGTTTCATTTGGTGTGTAATTTTGTGTTTGCTAATGTAGTATATGCCAAAATTACGAAACTAAATAAATAATAATAAATCAGTATTCAGAGACACTTAACACTACGCCATCTAGTTCCAAACTAAGCAAAGCTTGTACAATGAAAACTAGATGACTGAAATACATTTAAGTATGTACATAGTTTTTTTTGTAAATATATACATACTGCTACTACACTCAGACCCAGTAGAAAATAACAATGTTAGGGAATGTATGGGGATCGAACCTACAACCTCTGGCGCAATAAACTATTTCCACATCCACTGCGTCAATCGGGTCGTCAAAAGAAAATATATAGGTTAGAAAATAAATAGAAAATATATAGGTAACAACATATTTTATTTTAAATTGCATTGAATTTTTTTTAATATTTGCAGAAATACAACGTCAATTACAGACAACTATTTCAATATTCACAAGATACTGTATCAAAATTTATAATTTGGTTTTAACAGGATTATTTTTCAACTTGCAAATAACGTTATTCGTTTTTAATTATAAATTCAAAACCATCGATTTAATCATCTCAATTGCTCAATGTTCATTGCTTTCAAAAATCTACCACCGCAAAATGTATCAAATGATTGAACAATTTGTGATACAAATGAATACAAATTGCGGGCTACACCTGGCAATACGCAGGGTTTGCTCGCAGGCAGCGCGGAACGTGCCGATTTCAATATAATACACTGCATGATCCCACTTCGGTTGAAAATTATACGACTGCGGTGCGGCTAAAATTTTACTGTTATTGGTGTTATGATATTTCCCATTTAATTTAGTAATTGTGAGAACTACCAAAAACTTGATAAAAATGGGCTGCGGTCAGTCACTTAACATCAGGTGAACCGCATAAAACCGCTTAAAAAAAAACACTTTCATTTCTTTGTCATCAGTCTTGTTTGATCGATCTTTTAAGCAATATAAAGGAAGAGCAAATGAATACCATACATAAGTTTCTATCCAAATACATGGAATTTAAAGTTAAAGTTTATATAGCCTTAGGTATCAGCAGATGTGAATTATATCTACGTTTATTAGCGCTGGTCCAATGTAAAAGCTCACATAAATATCAACTTAGTAAATCCATGAGTACGGTCTGATTTAAGTAGCTGAAGCATCATTTAGCGGTAATATTTAAAAATAGAATCATATTCGAATATGAAATTGCAACAAATTATCTTCAAACATATTCAAAATATCATCAGCTATGAATGTACGTTTATTAGCGCTGGTCAGATGCAAAAGCCTTCATAAATATCATCTTAGCGCCTCTCTAAACCCCGTCTGGTGGAGGTGCGGATTATAGGATTGTCCGGGTGTCATTTTGCGTTTGCGATTTATTCGGACGCAGCAATACCTATGCATTGCATAGACGGTGATTTAATGTTTACTGGAGGGGCTGCGGGATTTATATTCACGAAAATAACCGTATAAACGTATATTTTGCAGTGTCGCGTTTGAGTGAAATTAAAATGAATATCTCATTGATTTTGTTTTTTTCATCAAAAATCTTGTGATCAAAAATATTGGAGTTGTGAACGCTTTGTATGTTTTTGTATTACATTAATTATTGCACCTATAAACAGTCCGGATATTTTGTTTTAAAGTGATAAAAAATAGTGCTTTATGTAGCTCATTATATTTATAACAAAACTTTGTTTATGACACATAAAAATTGTAGGGTTTCAATTACTCTCAAACAAAACATTACGTCTATGGAATCGAAATTCGTTCCACTCTGTCGACAGGTGAAACAACCTCGGCTCATTAGCTCCCCGTCTCATTTGTCAACGCCCTCCTCCCCGAATTACACGTTTTTTTAGGATTCCGTACCTAAAAGGTAAAAATGGTACCCTAATACTAAACCTCCACTGTCCGTCTGTCTATCACCAAGCTGTATCTCATAAACAGTGATAGCTAGAACGCTGAAAATTTTCACAAATTATGTATCTTTGTTGCCGATTAACAACAAATACTTATGATTAAAATTTAAAATATTGAGATAATATATAAAATAAATTATAGATGGTGGTACGGTACCCTTCGTGGGCGAGTCCGACTCGCACTTGGCCGGTTTTTTATTTATTAACGCCAATTCCTCGAAGTGTAACGAGTGTAATTTTTTTCCAACCGCGGGCTTTCCTTTTTCGGTTTTGCAATATGTACGTAGGAGTGAACGTTTTTACGCTGAGTTAAATAATTTTGCATGCATAAAAGTTGCTTTGCGAACACACTTTAGTTTAATACAAAGCGTTGAAAATTATTTTGCTACTAAAACTGTGTGTTCAGAAAAGTACGGAGTTTTCATTATAATATGTTTTGGATGTTTGGAATGTTGACGTTTTTAATTTCAGTTTGTTATCATATTTTTAATTCCAAAGAATGTATAAATACAAAACATTATATCTAGATATATAGCTAATAGATAATTAAACTACATAATAATATATATATCTCAATTCTTATAAATTATGTC
>LQNK01001402.1:501550-523487 GCA_001586405.1 Phoebis sennae
ATTATAATATAGATATTACATTAGATGTATAACCACATACAACGATATTTGCAATATCAAGCGAAAGAAAATCTAGAAAATCATTTACTAATTGACAAAAATTTTCAAAGCAACGCTTAACATTTAAGGCTTTTATTTCAAGAATTGTATTAATTTCAACAACATTTACGGATATTAAAAAAACTGAATTGTATACTTTATATCTTTGGCAATTGAATTTTATTGGTGGGTTGCTGATATATCGCGGTTGCAACCGTAAATCTGTTGGTACCAAATAAATAATTTAACCCAATAAAACCGGCCGTTTATACAATGGTAGTCTATATTCATTTGTAAACATTTTACAGTTTTTTGTAAAACATATTGCTACTGCCGAATCAATATATTATCGTTCACTACTATCTCCATTAATATTAAATAATAATTTATAATTTATACCAATTTTTGAATATGTATACAAGATAACTTAAAATTACATGGATATGACTTTTACTGAAAGATTTTAATTATTATCAAGATCTTGTTATTCTATATCTATATGTATTATCAAATATCTTATATACTCATTCCATACGAAGGACTCACTAATCCTTTGATCTTATTCTCAAATTCACCAGCTTTTGTTCTTTGTGTATAGAAAGGTCCATTCCTTTCAAATAATATGTGAATTATACAATAGCCTAGGGCGTACAACGTAACGTCCTTTGGATAAATTTAATACCTATAAGAAAAAATCATACTATATAGTATATCATATTTTTTATATCTTTTTAATAGGTAATGGCGTAAACTATGTAAGCGTTCATTTGCGTTAATTCAATGTTTTTTTTATGACGTCATGTAATGTGTTGATTGGGATACTTAGTGCTTTTCTTTTTGGTCTACCACAGAGTTTCCTTCGGCAGAAACATAGCAAGCAAAGTATTGTGCATCCTTTGTGTGCCAATTTGTAACATTGCCTTTTTATTACAAGAAACAATGAAATTGCTTCGCAATACAGTCAACTAAGTGTGACCACCAGTAAGACCATTGTTTCTATCAAATTGAGATCCAAACCCCTCCTTAGATGCAATTTTATAAAGTATACCGCATCGCCTGTCACCACCTTAATATACTATGAAGTCTTTTTGATAATTCTTGTGTGTGTAGTGACATGAATATGCGTTCAAAATGTGCACGATTCCATATATTATGTACTTTATTCGGGATTATTTTAGTGTCCGTCTCGAATCTCGCTGGATGTAATCCCATTACGAATTCCAATTTCAACGAACAAGTCAGGGAATTTTCTTTGAAGGAGGATGAAATTGTAAGTTATATTCTAGGGGATTGTGGTTTTGGTCAACGTTTTGTATAATAATTCTGTTGTATTGCAGAACTCTACTAATGTAAAGACTCTTCAAAAGGATGGAATTGGGAGACACGCTAATTTCGGTCCCGTTCATAATCTTGTACGATTTAAGGTATGTTTTCAAATTCTTTGAATATGAAGTGTGCAAATCCCCATTCTCTATCTTTTTTATTTTAGTTGTGACTGAATTGCACTTTTAATTAACTGCACTGGAGTGAATAACAGTAAATGATAACAGAAAAACAAATAAGAATTCAGTATCAAAAACAGATCGATGCACCTACAATTGCTTATATTAATGGGAAAATTAAATAAAGTCAACTTCACCCCGTCTTTTATTACAACAAATTCAATATTACATCGCATTACGCGCAAATAAAACGAGCTTAAATAAGATACTTCTTTTAAACCTATTCAAAGTAAATCAGTGAAGGGCTAGTTACAAGATACTTGATACATAATATGACAACTTGATTATACCGCAATAATTTATAGCCTAGGTAAAGCGATTAACATTGCAGTGAATTCAAATTGCGTCGAAGGCACGAAGTTAAAATGTGGAAATATGAGCTGGTGGGAATATCGCTAGCGTGGCCCACATTCTTGATAACTTGTCAGAACGGAAACGTGAGTCAGTAGCCGATATACATTTATTTTTTACCACATATCAATTAGAATGATAAATTCCCATTGGCTCGAACGTTATATATTATAGTACCTACATGTATATTGCTCGAAAGATAGCATAGCAAGAAACTTTTCTCCCATGACGAGCGTTTTGTTGTTGGTTCCCACACGCAGTCCTTGAGAAGGACGGGGACTGATATGGGAACAGGTACTGGAGCGGATAATGATGGCCTATCGTTGTTTTAGATTCATCTAAAATCCTTCAAACAACATACCTATATTTTACAGCTGAGACAAGGAAATTGGCGGGCTTTACCGTTCTTTAGCTAAATGGATAGATGAACGATGTCTAATTATAGGGATTCTGTTTTCGGAACCTGTAATTCTAATCGAAATTTTTCCAAAAATAATTTGAAATAAACGATTATGTTATTCAGTTTTTAATATATAGAATTCGATTGGAAGCTATATCAAGATAGGCAATTACAAATACCATGTTTTATAAAAGGCGTAAATCAGTAATACCTAAATAAGCCGTAAAAAGAACGGGTGACGGCATTCTGAACACGATAATAGAAAAAAAAGAAAAATACCAAGAAATCGGTAAGAAGGCCTATTCTCAGTAATAATAAACGGGATAGAAAAAATTACACCTCGCGTGACTCACACACTTCTGGATACGGAATGTGAAATGCATAGTGATGTAAATCTTTCTTTTCCTTATATAAATCTTTGATAACGTGCATGTAATTGGGAAAATGTTAATTGTGTTTCTTTTGCAGATACGTTGATTGCAGAGTATGTTGATAATTTGCAAAGATTTGTTATTGTTTGTTTGTTTGCGAAAGCAAACGGGTAGAACCACAGTACCCATAAAAAATATTTGGAGTTGTTGAGAATATGAATCTTCTTTTATAAGAGATCTAATAATCCTGGCTTCTACTATCTGAATTGTAACAGATTTTAAACATATATCAGACTATTACATATTACATTCTGATCTTACTTACATATTAAATTTATGTTGGAGTGTTCAAAATAACTAAATTTTAAATGATTGTTAGATGGATAATCATGATTTACAACTGAACTTCCATGCCTCATGTACGCAAAGATACTCTTTGCATATGCGTGTGTCAAACAATATTTCAATAAAGTAACCGTTAGACAATATCTACTTGATTCCATTTAAACATAAGAGCTTCAATCGGAAGAGAGACATTAGGGACCGTGTGAAAAAAAAGGGCAGTGCCCAGACTCGAAGCATTCAAGCATGCCTTGACAACGGTCTAATTGAATTTAATTATTTCTAAAGAAAAAGACTCGACACAAATTAAAGTTAAGACAACGATCGCTTTTCATTCGTACTTGGTCACGATGTTACTTTAATTAATTTTATCGCTTGCTCGTCTACATAATTGATAATTGATTTTTAATAGGAACATACTATGGACAGATACTATATTAGGCGACAATTAGTATAGATTTTAAATGCCTGATGTTTATACTAAAAATTATTTTTCATTTGATGATTAAAACTCTTTATAATTAATAGATTAGTAACCAAAATAGTATTGATGCAAAGCTATCGTTTTAAATTATTTTTTTGATGTTATATTTAATACTTTGACTAAAAAAATATAATAATAATGTAAAAAATCCTAGTATAATGAAATGCAATTGAATTTCTTTTCATCTAAAGCCATATAAAGAACAAATATGAGTAATATTTTCTTTTCGTAGGATGTCCCTGATAACGATGTATCGAGTTCGAGTCACAGCCGAGGGTTTCCCCACGAATACCACGGTATGTTGAGTAAATATTGCTTTTACAATCAATTAACACGAGCAGAAGAGAAACTTCTACAAGTGTTCTTCCACACTGTCATGTTTATGATTCATTCATCATACAAGAGTGAATTGATTTAGCAAATGCAAAATTGACTAGTAATAGGACTACTATATTTGACCAGGGTGAACTAAAAAAGCAACATTCAGAAATAACAAATCTATTTCTTTAAATAAATCAGATGAATTTCAAGTAAATGGTAATTTCGCAGAAATTTTAAATGAATACAAAATACTGAATCCTACATAAAGTATATTTAATATAGTTAGTTGAACTTTTTAATTTGTAAATGTCTTATTTTAATTTGTCACCCCCAATCTAGGTTACAAAGGCCACGATTACGAAGAGGTTCCATACTATGGTTACGAGCACGAGTATCATTTACCATACGATCATTCGTTCCACCACGGGCTAGAACACCATCATCATGAGCATGAACCGCATCATATAGGGCATCACGGGCATTACAACCCTGTGAGTAGTGAAATCTATATTTTAATGCCGTACGTTTAATGGCAGAAACGGCAAAGGAATATGTGATGTTCAGTGATTATCTCTTCACCACTAACTTAGTCTTTGATGAACATGTAGGCTGATCTTTTTAAGGCTCCAATGTCAAATTCGTTCATCTGTCTATATTTAATAGATAAAACTTCATACATTTTAAAAAGTGCTAAACAGCATTGGATTCCAATCATGGCAGCCTTTAAAATCATGTTATTACAGATTTTGCGACGTGTCTTATCGGTTCAATGCCTGTAGTCCTCAAATAATATTTTTAACATTTCGTTTCTATCTAAAAACATTTCCGCATTTCAAACATCATACACTATTCAATAAACTTATATTTTTTTACCATTATATATCCAATACACTCGGGCTCAATGTATAGTAAATCTATTGTCAAGATACACAATGAATATCTCACGTGCTTCATCGATGAGATATACAATACACATAAAGAAAAATAAAGGCTACGGCTTAGCCGTTGTAAGAATAATATTATAATCGAATGCAAATTATATTGAATGCGTTAGCCCGAATACAAATATACTTACTTATTTTTTGCAATGTAATCTATAGTGGTATTATTATCGTGTTTTATAGGAAGTAGTCATATGTATTAAACACATGTACGTATAGCATGATTCGCTTATAAAGCATGCACGTAATGAGAACTAATAAAATACATTATTTTGCGAAGAACCTTGATACATTTTTTTAAACGAAAATATCTTGGAGTTTAAATTAAAACTATTGTCGAAACATATTTTATACTAACTCTAACATTACAGCCCGCTTCTTGTTTTCAATAATCAATCAGTACTATTAATATATAATATTTTTCGATTGATATAATGCAAAGGATGAGTCATCTCAATTAGAGGTTATTAATTAAGTACCAAAAAACAACAATAATTAGTTTTAAATGTTCACCTTAACGTTGAAAGAAATGAGTAGTAAATCCAAATTAAATATATCTTATTTCAGGCTTTAGCCGCGAAAGCAGTTCTATGGCCAATCGCTGGTATAGCTCTGTTAGGTGCAGCAGCTGCCCTTGTATCCAACCCTATTCTTCTGCAACTGGGAGTAGCTACTGGGAAACGAAGAAGACGAGACACTGAAGAAATTACTAGTCCTGATTTAGAGTTGCCTTGGTCAGAAGATCCGACACTAAATACAGACCAAACACAACTCAAGTGTGTTGATGCGTCCACGCAATTTAAGAAAAATAACAAGATCAAATCGATACCAAGGAAAATACATGCCATATTCGATGACACAAAATCGATGACTAATGAGCAAATTGACGAAAATTTTATAAAAATACAGACAGAAAGTAAAGAGGATTAAAACAACTGTGGCATGACAAACCAGTTTCTTTTTAACCATATAGCTATTTTAATACACAACGGACTATTTTAGTATTTAGCAAGATATAAGACTACGTAGCACCTATATCAGATCTGATAAATAAACCGTGTCCTATGTCAATAAAAATAAATTGCACTCACCTTTACGAAACAAACTATCTAAGGGCACACACGTACACAAACCATTCACTTATTCACTAAACAACAATCGATACCGGCATCGAGAACAAAATAACACATTTGCAACACAACAGTTATTGACAAAACAAACTGTAAACGATCAATTGTTTGCACTAAACGTCATCAATGAGACCGACGACTACGAGCAGTGAGTTATCAAGTCAGCCGGTCGAGAAACTGCTTTGAATGGAGTTGGTTAACTATTGACCTTTCGGTGTGTGCGTACGCGCAGGGGTGTTGAAAACCCGCTCCGAGCCAGCACGTGTCAATGTATGGTATACACATTATACACGGAACGCATGGGGAGCCGGAGGGTTTATTTCCTCTAATTATTGAAGGGCCATGGAGTAAACATTTCAAATATTACCAAAATAAATAAATGCAAATTTTATCGTTGTTTTATTGGTACAAGTTATACTTTCAATGCAATTTGTTTTATAGAAGGTATAAAAAGAATGAACCATTTTATAGATTTTCTCTTAATTTAAGTTCATTAATTAATGTAATCGTCTGATATTTAAAAATATTACTTGTATAATAATATTAAATTATTATTCTTCTATAATATGTTTATTTTAATGAACTACATTAGTATTTAATCATTCCTTCAATATACATTTCCGATATTATTCAGCTTTTTTTATATTGCTGCCATCTGTTTAAAGTTATGAAAACTATATGTTGTAAAATTGTCTACGTAGATGTATGGTATTGTAGTACTAATATTATGCTCAAGATGTCACTTTTGCACATAATTTTGGTACACTAATACATATAGTATTATATTATCTGTGCTAATACTAAGATTATTTGCAATAACAAATAAATTCAAATAAATGTAATAAATCGAAATTCCTCTATTGAAATGGGCCCGCGAATTGAGGAGTAGGTATAATTTTTCCTACATACATTTACTACATTTCTCCACATGTTGGTAAGGATATAATTGCAATCAAAAAATAAAACACTCTTTTATCTTGCCGTAACTATATTTAAACTTATCATAATAACCAGAATACAAAATCATATTGGTGTCGTCGTGAGCATCATGTAAACGGGGTCGGTGAGATTATATTGTAAAACCATACTGAAACAAAGAAAACTTTTAATTAACTAGGTCAGTAATATAGAAAAAAAAATTAATGGTTAATTTAATTAAGTTGGTACATAACATTAAAATTTTAGAAATGTTATTTATACAATTATTATGCAATTTTTACGCCTATCTTTATTATAACAACACTAACAAATTTGCTCCGAGTATCTTCCTTTTACCCTGTGGTTTTAAAAAAAAATACTCATTCAAATAAAGAATAGAACGTTGATTACCTTCGCAGCATTTTGCACGCCACATTTGAACATCAGCGCAGCTCTATCACATCCTTTTTCACCGTCACTTACGCTTTCATCGTTTACTGAAAAATAATATTAGGCATAAATATTATCAATATAATGCAAAAATAAGTCAATTTATAATTCTTTGTATTTTGCTGATCGTATAAAGTAGAGATATAGGAAAAATAATAAGTATACCAGGCAGACGTGTTTTTAACGCAACAACTATTTATTTCAATTCTTAACCTTTGGAACCTACTTCAACAAAATCCAATAAATTACTTACTGTACTTGCCAATTTTATACAAGGCAACAAAGGTACTTCAAAAAAGGTAACAAAAAGAATCACTAACCAGATGAGCACAAGTCAGCAAATTCCTTGCCTCTCTTCAATCGGTCTGCATCTCCTTTGAACATATTATCAGCCAGCTTATACGCTGCGTCGATATCGTACATGCCTTTGTCATTCATCTACAACAAAATATCCATAAACTATAGTGGATATATGTACCGGGTGTTTATCGTATGTACCGGGTGAAAAAATAAGGGGATACAAAGGAAGCAGTGGATACCGAGGGGAAAATATGAGCGAAAAAAAATTATTAATATGCTATTAAATAAAGTATTTAGTAGAAATAGTTATTGTACAGTTCTATATAGTTAATTTGGATATTCAATTAATCTAATAATCGAATACACCCAGTATATCTGCGGTATATCTGTAACTGCATATAATGGAATGATATTCTATTCTGGTTCCCAACCAATTGTTAGTGGCGCATCCACCGGTGGTCGCAGAAGCCTTCTTCGTGAGATTATAAATTATAATTAATTTTACACACTCGCGGTATGCTCTTAATAAAAGAGGTACAATAACTGTAAATATTTCTTGGATAAGGAATGAAATAGCAAGAGAATCGCAGAAACTGTTTATAAAATTCACACAAACGTTACCTTAAATTTTAAAGCGGTAATTTTAAGATTGTAATGCGAAATGCGCCCCTTCCCTCTTTAGATACTGTACGTCATTACTCCAATATGTATCTGTGAATATTTAATTAATTTATAAGGAATACTTACTGAGCCTTTTTTCCTATACGCACAGGCCAGAACACATTTGATCTTGGGGTCAGTCGGCACAGTGTACGTTGCTAAAGACATGACATCTTTCATTTCTAAAGATGCTTCTTTGGCACAATTTAGCACCACCTTTGTGAAATCTGCTTTTATTTCTTCATCTGTCATACCCTATTAACGAACAATATATTAATTATAGCACAAACAAATGTATGTGAATTATACAGGGTGAAATTATATTATGCCACCTGGAGTGTACTTTTAATACTTTAAACAGAAAATTTTACTCAAAGAGAACATTCTTTCATTTATGAGAGAAAAGAAAAGATTTCAGAAAAGAAACCTTTTTGAAAAAGTTTTCAAAAAATTCATATACATAGTTTTAATAAGTTAATTTCATGATTATTCTTACACTTGAATCAATTCTGTTAGAAATAAGCGACTCTACCGATACACGCAATAAAAGTAAGGAGTCGGTGTGAATCCCGGGAAAAAAATCTTTGAATGTACTTTTATTTATTTTCGTAAATAAGGAAATGTTTTCTTTGAGTGAAATTTTCTCTGCTTTTTTTTTCGATTCAGCTGGCATTGCAAAATTCCACCCTGTATATTTTAACATTTAAATAAACCTTTTCTAGTAAATAAACAAATTTTATTTATAACAGCATTTTTAAATTCAGTATTAATTTTTAATGAAAACTTTAAACATAATAAAAACTTACCCCGTGAACATGTCCATTGTTGAGAATAAAATAAAATAGAAAACATTTCCAGTAACTTCCTTTATTAAACATTGTAATAAAATACATTTAAAAGTATGTCAACGACGACTTTTATATCGATTGTTCTGTTTGAAACTTAAATTATACAAATTGATATAATTTAAAATATCTCCTACATCATATTGTTAAAATTAATAAACATCCGAAACAGTTTAATATGATCAGATAAACACAGTGACTATAATACCATGCCATAGAATAGCTACAAATTACAATCCTAAAATCTTAAATACATATTTAGGTATCTTAAATTGTTTATGTTCAATAAAAATTAAGAAGTATTATAACTTTTTGATACAGAAATAAGAAGCGTTTAATAAAAGGTCATAGTGAAAAATAAAGAAGAACTCATACAAATTTTTATTCAAATGGTAAGGTACTTCGATATAGTTCTTAAACACATACTCTTTGTCATCACTGGATCTTGTTGAATTTGAATGCCAATCGAGGTAGGTAATAATTAAAAACCAATGTGATCATTCTCCAATACCAGGACCGCAGAATCAGGTACTACAAGAAATCAAACTGAAACAAAGATGCAATGATAGAACGAAGATATCTTAAAAATTAAAAATTAACCAAAATGTGATGTTTTTATTAAACTACCCCTAAATTAAAGTTTTCGCAATCTTGTCTCAATACGAGAACAGTCTCGTGAAACATGACATTTTATTTTAACCCCTGACGCAAAAAATGGAGTGTTATAAGTTTGAAATGTCAAATGAGTGTTGTAAGAAAATCGGTTGAGCCGTTTTAAAATTTTGGGGGATTGAATTGGGGAAGAATAACTGAATGTCTGCAAGTATATTCGAGTGGGGACTCAAATGAGAGCGCAGTGAAAGAGAAGAGTGTTATTAGCTTTGTTTGTTAAGTAAATTTGGTACATGGAAATCCGATAGTCGATATGCCGGGGCTTTTATGTAATTTTTAATTTTATGTTATCATTTATTACCCTTCAATATATTGAAATGTTCTCAATTACCGGCGAATTTCTTTTGAAAATGAACACACATTCAAAACTCTAGACAATCCCAAATAAGTTCCAATTAGTATCCCAAAATATTTCTCAATACTGCGTACCTCTGCAGCCCTTTCAACGGTGCATTTAAAAATTAAAGCAGCTCTCTCGCAGCCTTTATTTCCGTCGCTCACGTTTTCATCGTTCACTAGAAAATAAAAATAAATTGGGGCTCAATAAAAAAAAATCTATGAAACATAAGAAAAACTTTAAATCAACCAATTTTTCAAGCCACTCCACGAAGGGATTTTTTTACAGAACCTGACTTTATATTTATTTTTATTCTTTATCTTTCTCCTTTTCACGCCTAAACCCAGTGGTTAAGGCGTGAAAAGGAAATAGACAGGCAGTGAAGTATCGGTTCAGTCCGATATGGATGAAATTTTGTAAAATGATTGTTTAAAACCCGAAAAAGGACATAGGATAGTTTTTATCACGGAAATCCCACGGGAACGGGAGATATACGTGGGTAAAACCGCGGAGAACAACTAGTTTATATTATATAAAAAACAACGCTACAATAAACGGATATTAAATCTGTTTTGTTCTGCACTTTATTTTAAATATCTTACCAAATTTACAAGCTTCTGTGAACTTCTCAGCTTGTTGCAAACGCATATTTAGAGAACGACCCAGTCGTTCTCTAAATATGTGTGGGCCAGTTTGTTTGTACCTTCCACGGAGAGATATCCATCCTGCGTCATCTGCAATGAAACTATTTTGTATAATCAAAATATAATCTTTTCCTACTATTAGTGATTACTATTAGCCTGGTGAGGAAAGTGCCAAAGTTAGTTGGTCTAGCTTACCAGTTTTTATAGCAATAAAGATTGCTAGACCAAAAACACGTCTTATTTTTGGCTCATCGGCTAAAAAATAAGTCGGATACATTTTGTTTTGAATATTGTAAAGGTTAAAGAGTGGGAGCCGAGCTGTGCATGAAAAAAGGAGTTGAAAACTCATGCAAGCAAAGTTATTATGAAAAATGGATTGTCCAAATTTACTTTCAAATACAACATAAGTAACTGATAATTTTCTACGTCTCTATTATGCAAGTATTTTTAAATAATCATTATTTTTGTTAGGAATTCAATTTTTCATGATCAAATGGCATAAAATCCTCTTAAAAAAGCTAGTAATTTGTGCAATAATAAAGGTTTCGGAATATTTAAAGAGAACTCTAATGTAGATGCATCCGCCGTGTAAAATATAATTTTGTGGAAATCCTAATCGCTTATGGTCAGAGACTGTGAACATAGTAATTGCACGACCTTGTTTTGGTTTATGTAATAAATCATATTGACGTGACACAGGCTAATATAGACACTCGTCTATAATGGTTTAGGTATCAGACGCAAAGTCGTTTTATTGAATAATATTATTGACTATTTGTTCATTCGCTCCCGTACCATAATGAAAAATATATTTCAAATCGACCCAGTGGTTTCGTAGTCTCTTTAATTTAAACAAACAAAAATCAAATCTTAATAATATTAGTGTAGATTAAGAGATAGATGATAGATAGCTAGATGTGAGAGAAAATTAGGTGCTTTTATAAGTTTTTTTTTATGATTCTCCCAAGCAACACCTGATGAACAGAAAGACAAAAATCTTTTCATTCTGGGTCTTTAGTAGGTAAAACCCGAAAATCGATAAAAGATACTTAGCATGAAGGTTAGAAGTTTTTCCTGCTCAGTAATCGACATAAAGTTATGCCCAGTTCCTATAAAAATAAAACGTGTCATACATAGAAAAGAATATACTACCATAACTGAGTTCCGATTGGTTGATTATAACCGCTCCTTAATAAAAACGATTCGTATCTGTTATCCGGGACCGTAAACATGATTCCATTCTCTGTTTCCTCTCATCTTATTATCCTATCAATACATAATTGTCAAATGTTTTGTATTTGTTTTTGTGTTTGTTGTTCAATTATACTTATGTTACACAACTTCATGAAATTGAACAAATTTTGCATTTAAATATAGTTTATGCCACAGAACATTAAAAGAGGTTCTTTTAATGTTCTGTGGTTTATGCCCTCGATTATTATTATTTAAAAATTATATAGAATGAATTATTCATATTATACGCAGATAGAGTTGCGAATGGGTTTTACTGTTTACATTCAAATAAAATATTAGAACTAAGTTACATCATTTTTTTTCTGTTCTTCCTTCTCTCAAAAAACATAAATTATAATGATAAACATGTTTTTAAACAAAACCCACATGTCATATTCACGAAAAATGTCGTTGTTTTAGACATCCCACATGTTCTAGACCCAAAGACATACGGAAAAAAGTACGAAATAAATTTACGAAAATAAATAAGAAAATTCGTATTGAGTCTATAAAAGCTCAAACTTGAAATTAACCTATAAATTAACCTTTGGAGAAATCTGTGTACAAAATGATATATATCGCTCTAGGCCATCCCTCTCGGAAATTACCCACTTACACTTGTAAATTAAATTTTGATTTTAATTTTTAATATTATCATCACTCACCATGCCTGTTTTCATATAAGCACACGCAAACAGACATTTAATCGATTCCTTGTCCGGCATTTGTTTATTCTTCAACTGTTCGATGTCACTTTCGCTCATCGGATAATCTGCAGCGCATTCCATTATCATTTGTAAATATTGTTGTTTCAGGTCTTCTAAACTTTCATCATTGCTCTGTAAATACGTTATCGTTAAAAGTCAGTAAGATCAAGAAACTTAGACCATTTTCATTAGACCAAAAACCGAAGCACGATCGTTCGTGCTTCGGTTTGGTTACACAGAATAAAAGCTAAAATATCATCATGGATATTATCTAAAGATATCATAACAATAGATAATCTATATACATATATAAAACGACGGGTTTGTTTAGTTTCGAACCAAGAGAAGGAAATAGGAAACTTTTAATCCCGTAAATCCTATGTGAACGAACTATATACCGTGAAATCGCCGGGCACAGCTACTATAAAATAAATGCTGAGTAAATAGTTTTGCTTATAAGTAAATTACAATTAATGTTTACAATTTTTTAGAGCAATAGATTTCGAATAAAATTTTACAAAAAGGTTTTTCGTAAAAGTTTCCTATGTCTGAACTGTCGATAAAGCTCGTTTTGAAAGATGGTATAGAGCCATCTAATATCTATGTTTACATTTTACGTATCGTAATTATTTGAATTAACGAAAAATAACATAGTAAAATCGTAATAGGTACCTGTATAAGAACAACTAGGGTAGTAATATAAAAAAGCACTGATTTAAACATTGTCAAACCTTGCCACCGGCTTAAAAATTGAAAATGTGTGAATTATACTAAAAAATATGTTTTTATAACACTATTTTGTGATAATTGTTATAACAATTGCATGTTTACAATGGTTGAATTAAAGTGACCGCATTTGTAGGAATATAAATCGTTTTGAAATAGAAATAAGTAGTATTTTAGAATAATGTAACATAATAAGTTTGCATCATAGGAAGGAAATAGCTTATTATGGCCATGCCCTTTACCCATTACGTGTGAAAATACTTTTTATTGTCATTGATTAGATTGTATCACAATGTTATTAAAGGTGTTTCTATGTATCACAAAGTTGTAAATTATGAATGTAAAAATATAAATCTTTTTCAACATTTTGTGCGATGATAAAAAGGATTTTTTATTTATCCTCTGATTACGCTACGATGCTGCATTCAATCTATAATCCTTATTTCCTTACTAATTCCTCAGGTTTGTCTGTCTGTATGTATCTTCTTTACGCCTAAACCACCGAAGAAATATAATTGGAAATCTAATAAAGGACGTCTAAGCATACTTTTTATTCCCGAAACCCAACGCGAACGGGACAAATATGCGGATGAAATCGCGGAGCACAGCTAATAATCGTATGAAACTCTTACTTCGTTCGATCCCATCATTTTCCTGTTCTTGGCAATAGTTATAACTGCACCACTCGTGTTCCTAGATGTTGATGATAACTGTTCAGTTACCATGACAATATATTTCGCTGCACCAATAAAATTAAAAATACGATGGGAAATATATTCGATACTTAGACGATATGTTTATTCTATTATAATATTTCTAATACCAATTTTAGGGGTTTATTTAGGTTTAGCCCCGCCACTCACTAGCCAGGTCTTCAGTTCCATGTAGAGGTAGGTATAATAGGAGAACTACCACTACTACTAACTAGCTCCCGGAATCATACAGGTCTTTAAAAAACCTTCTTAACAAGCTTGAAACAAATATGTTGTATATTTGTTTCAAGCTTATTAAGAAATTAAAATATTTCTGCAATAAGTATAACCGATTTTACACACTGCTATTACCGAAATACTAGAAACATTTTGATTCCAAATAAGCCTATTACCATTCGTGAATGCCCCATTGTGATTCTAGATGGACAAATAAATTGTATACAATTCTAATAGGACATCCTGCAAATTTGTAAATTACGGAACTTGTTATTTCCAATGTCAATAGCAAAATTCACCAAATAATGTCATTAATTAATTGTAGTGACTAATCAGATACTTGGTATATATTTTGGCACTGGCGCTTCTTTGCACAGTACAGTTGTAGTAGTAGCAATTCACAAACAACCAAAAAAATCAACCCTTAAAATGATCCAAAAAACTGCATTAGTTTTCTGTTTTTCATGTTTCTATTTAATACAAGGAATCCTCGTAAGTATAACATTTTTTGTTTGTTTAACCCGATGTGTCCCAATGTACATTCGTCTCCAAAACCTTTCAAATCATCGCGATTTTGAGCTCTCGAATTAAGAGAAATTTATTATATTAATTATATTTAGAACTAATTGATAAAAGAAAAGAAACATTGAAGATACATATATTAATAAAAATACATCGAATTTTATATCCATAAATTATTTAGATTGAGATTTTATCCTTAAGATAAATATTAGCGAAACCATGAGCCAATGTTGAACGAATTCTTAAAATAACATGGTACAATTAATTATTTTTTACAACAGGCGATGACAGCAGAGCAAAAGGCGATGATTCACTCTCATTTTGAGGAAGTTGGGGCTGAATGTATGAAAGACAACATGATCACTCCAGACGATGTAAAAAACTTGAGATCTAAGAAAGTGCCGACTGGAGAAAATGCCCCATGTTTCTTAGCCTGTGTGCTGCGAAAGACTGGCGTTGTAAGTAACGGAATTGTGACAGAAATATTTATGTACATCTAACTCTTATTTTACATGCAAATACGTGTAGGGTGTTATTATGATTATCTTTTAATCTAACGAAGACTAAGTTGCTCCAGGGGTCCATTTCCTTAATTATTGATTTAAATTTATTTGGGCTCCTAATTAACGCTATCTACACCTGGTTGATATCAGGTATTCCATCTAGATCTCAGCCGAGGGACCAAAGGCACTTAACTGTACAGAGATCAGTGTCATCCAAATAGTTTTTTCGTGTCCGTTTATAAGTGATAACGTCAACCTTATCCTTTTGTTTAATTGCATGCTAATTGCATGCTTCAATACTTTACTCTATTCATTGGTCAGTGGCCTTTAATTTAGTCGTGAAACCAAATCGAGTGCCTTTTATAAAACTTTTACGAATAAATACTACATCACTATGTGGACTGGCTTATAATTTAAGAACATAATATTTCAGATGGACGACCAAGGCATGCTGCAAAAGGATACAGCACTAGATTTGGCTAAAAAAGTATTCAACGACGATGAAGAAATTAAAATTGTCGAGGAATACCTGCACTCATGCTCTCATAGTAAGCTTCTATCTTATACGGCTTCAGATGAAGTCCTGAATTTAAAGATCTTTAATCCAATATTTTATATATGCGGCGGAGCGTGCGGTTCACCTGATGTTAAATGACTTATCACGGCTCATGCTACAACATCAAAGTATCGCAGATGTCTTGCTGACATGAAGGGGAGGGCTTAAGGAGAGGGGTTAATGTTGGGAATTTGGGAAAGGAGCAGAAAAGAATTGGAGATAAATGGCATGGGAACAGGCTTCCAGCCGGGCCTCACCGTACGAAACAGTGCATTAAATACTGTTTCACGCCGATTTTCTACTGGGTGAAAATAACACTTGTGCGCTTGGCCAAGTTGTGCAATGTTCGGCTCCCACTGAAAGTGTTATGCAGCAAAATTACCGTCTGTCGCTTCTTACGACACCCGGATAGAAATGGGACGGAGACACACGTATTCTAACACATCGGTACACGGGTCAAACCCTACATTAAAATAACTTATCATAAAATAACCTTTATCTTTTCTATAAAAGTTCACAAAGTCGTTCATTGTTCTTAAAAATTTAAACGCATTATTACTTTCCAGTTAACGACGAATCAGTCAGTGACGGTGCGAAAGGCTGCGAAAGGGCCTTTCTCTCATACAAATGTATGATTGATAACGCATCTAAGGTAAGGTAAAAAACCCTCATTTACTAATAACGATAGCATGAAATTCACTGTAAAACAATTTTGAAATTATTTTGAACCAACAGAGATACCATTATATAATAATTAATATTTTTTCCTACGCTGTATACTAATTTGATATTTCTTTTTTTTCAGTTTGACTTGGAGATATAAGAGCTCGTATGAATGACAGCGTCTTGTTTATTTTGCTTTTTCAATATTTTAATTTAAGGTAAATAAATGCATTGGATCCATGTGCCTCGATTTTAATTTAATCCTTCATGTAAAATAAGAATTTTTCCCTATAGCAACCATACTTATGCTCTATAATACATATACGATTTATTTATTCAATGATTGAAGTGTTATTACTCATTTAAACAGTGAGATCTAACTTATTGGCATTATTACATTTTATGACTATTACATCATGGACTTTTATAAGACAACGATACATTTAATAGAACAATTTATTCAATTTACATCAAAAACATCAGTAACAATGTACAAACAACAGAAAAAAACGAGAGAGCTATTTATTTGTGGTTTCCAAGAAGAGCGTTGATTTAACGGGAGGGGTCGAACTGAAACAAAAAAGTATTCAATTTAAATAAAAGAAGCACTTTGTATTGCTTTAAAAAATTATTTGTCTTTAACAAAAAATGTCGTTAATGTTAAGCGTCCACATATCGAGTTCGTACGCGTCAGATTCATTATTTGCGGATCAGTAGATGCACTTATGTGACATTCTATACAAAGAACATTAGGAAAAAATATCCGATGTAGGTGGAAGCGTAGCATAAAGATTAAAACTTGGCTTACTTACTTAAACCTGTATTTTTTGCTAACGTATATCTCAATCTATGTTAACAAATAATTATCGTAAAGTCTTCAAATTATATAAATTGTACGTGTGGATTACACACGTACAATTTGAAAAGAATTTTAGTACACATTTTTTTAATTACAATATTTGGATCAATATGCAAGTATGAGATATCATTTGAGAACAAACGAATCCACTACTAGATTATTATCTAGATATTTATACAAAAAACACTTACTTCCTTTTTGAAGGGGATCAAGCAGTCGAACAGCATCTTGGACCTATCACAGCCATCGCTATCTCCAACGGGTTGGTCGTTCACTAAAATAACCCAAAATATTTGTTAAATGCTGAGCACGCTTGAGTATGAAGGCAGATTTTGAACTTCACAGAGTGCTTTTAAAGAAGTAGTTCCTAGACTCTACAGTAAAAAAAACAAGTCGTTTTACTTTCGGATAGTACAATTATTCTTCTAGGTGTAAGTCTAAAGCGTATAAACGTGGCGTTAACAGAACTACCAAAACTTTGCAGATATGGTCTGTAAGTTAGTGAGACCTGGTTCCTGGATCATAGTAAGATCTTATATGTATCAAGCTCACAAATAGAAATATTGTATTAAAATAGTACTAAGTTCAAAACCAAGACGTCCATTACTTGCCACTTTCGTTAATCCTTTCTTTTGCTATGTTATCAAGGAGGAAAGAAATAATTAACGCTATCGCAGCAATATCTGAAGCTATAACATACCTGAAGCACATTTTCCAACGATATCCTGGGCCTTGGCTTGTTCGCCAGAGTCTGACAAATACTGTGAAATTAGCGCCTTAGATTTTTCTACGTCAAACTGTCCGCCTTCGTTTATCTGAAAGTAGTAATTATTTAAAATTTAAAGTTTTTAATTTGAATCATAATTTTCCATCACATCTCCGTTCAATGACTCATATACTTTTTGTCTTTGACGATTTGTCTTATAAAGACGTTTCAGTAAACGGAAAGAGTGATAAGGAGTAGTAAGCGTTTTTTACATAAAACAGTTATAACAAAATGAAAAAAATGCTAAAAAAAGTACGCACCACTCCAGCTTTCTTGAAGACGCAAGCCAACAGACACTTGTCCAAGCTGTCAACGTTGCCAGCCTCCTTGGCCTTCTTGAGGTCCTCTTCGCTGACTCCGAAGTTCTTGCTGCATTCCTGCACCGACGGCAGCATGGCGGCGTAGATCTTCATTTTGTCCACTTGGTTCAATGCCTATAAACAAATAATTTCACCCAATAATAATAAAAGCTTCCCTGACCGATTTCGGCCATGGTTGTCAATCTCATAAGTCACTAGCCAGGAGATAATATAGTGCATATGTGTACGAGCGAATATAGGTGCAATCTCTATTCCTTTACTCTTATAATCCGAGGGGACCGGGGTGACATCAGGCACAAGCAAGATCCCCTAGTTTCCTTACTCAGGGCTGTTATTGAGATGTTTTGTCAGAAAAAGATGTAACCAAACCTAGACCAAAGATCAATTGTATCCTTGTTGTGTTTCAGATATAGTAACGGGGGTATCGTTTAGTACCAAAGAAGATTATATTTCTTTCTAAAAAGTTAAAAACCCTCGCGAAAATGGGGTAATCACTGCCCCTTCATACCGTCTTAAAACTTGCTAGCTTTTCGATGCAGAATAAGACTAAACGTTTGGGAAATTTCATTGTAAAAGTTAATTTAATTGACTACGCTACGATAGCTTATTCAAAATGCATGCAATATTACATATTTTAGTACAATACTGTACAGAATTCCATCGTAAAAGCTAATTACTACGCAAACTAGCTATTTTCTATAAACATTTAAATCTGTAATATCGGAGACTCAGAGTTGAGTGAATAAGGATGTATGAACAATTCTGATACTTTTTTGTTTTTAATAATCTCTTGAGCAGACAATCTTACGACGGTAATAAAATGCGATTTAAATTTAAAAACACTGTAACTACTATTGACTTATTTCAATTCTAGCAAACTATTTATTATTTTAGCTGTAACAAGATAAAATAACGGAACGAATATAATTGGAGATTGAAAACAGAGAAGAAAAATATAATATAAAACAAACTGAATAATTTCTATATTCTTTTTACTTACAAAATATTAAATTGAATGCAAAAAAGGTAGAATTGCAATTTATCAATTTTACAAAGTCACTTTTCCATCTCACTTTATTTATAAAACTGAAAGCTTAAAATTATTTCATTTAATGAAAGTAGTGAAACAATTATTTGTCTAACTTTTTAAAAACATAAAAAATCATATAAATTAAATTTTATATTTTTAATGTTTTTTCTAAAATCCCATTATGTATAAAAACAATTTAAAATTTAGAACATATTACATCATATTTAAAAAGCCTTAAAAACACTTTTGAAAAAATAAACTCACTTCTACATTGTTGAACGCCACAGCCAAAAATCCAACGCACAACAGAGCAAAACGGAAAGGCAACATTTTTATTTTTTTATTTTTTTAAATGTATATTATTAACACGGGCGTCTTGTATCCACCCAATTTTAGATCTACCTGTGCTTGAGAGGATAACCTAACATCTTATATACTAGCGTCAATGCTCAGGCAATTTTTTCTTAGATAATTATCTTTAACTTAAAGTGTATACGTAATAAAAGCATGAAGAAGCAATTATCAAGGTATTGTTTCGTTTCTTGTAATATTGTCAAAGGAAACGCTTTTTGCAGTATTTATCCAAATTAAGGATGTACTAATAGATTGTTTATTTGGTAATGTTGAAGTGAACGGGTCTTATCGTGCTAAACTTAAGTCATAAATACTGTTATCAAGAAGTTTGGCAACAACTAAATGGTTGCGATGAAACACAAATAACTGATGTTTTAGTAAACAATGTATAAACACATTTATAGGTCTATTTTAATTTCGTGCAATTTTATTTTTTACTAAAAACTATGCACTATGCAGTTAAAGAGTTCAAAGTAACATGTTTATTACCCTATTTATTTTAATAACATGAAAATAGCTTTAGCTACGAAACTTATTTAAATTATTCCTTTCTTCTAATTTTAATAGTGATAACAATCGTGCATTCGATACTTTATTTGGTTAAAAATATAATATTAGTTTTTACAACCGGTCTGTCAAAGTGACATTTGATGCATCTCGCACTCTACATATATTATGTCATGTATTTATTTATTTAGTTTGAAATTTAAAATGCCACAAGGGAACGTACCTACGCTTAATAATATCATAGAGATTTTTTTTTGCAAAGAAAACTGCATTCATAGATTTCCCAAAAAAAATACAATCTTCTTGGATATACATATGCGTGTCTGAGGCTCTATAAATATGATGATTTCAAGATTTTCATTTCATTTAATTTATCATTTTTGTTAAAAAGATTTTTTAATTCTACCAATAGATGCAATAATTGAAAATAAAAAGATTTGGCAAGTGAATTTTCGGAAATCTTGTATTGCAGTTTACCTTTTTTTCAAATAAAAAAGATAAAAGAATATTTTCTGTGAATTTTATCCAATGTAATAAAAATATGGTATTACTTAATCCACCTTGTAATTATACCTTATAATATGGGTAGGTACCTATCTCTATATACCTTTCTCTGTACAATTTTATTATATTTCATTTTTTTTTGTTTTTCACTAAAGTGTTTATCCAGACCAAATCACGCTCTATCTAAATAATGAAATACGCAACAAAATCATAACCAACAACATCAGGATCGGAATTCGGAAAATAATCATCGGGTACTATAAAAATACATCAATGCCATGTCATTTAGAATCAAACATGAAATTTTTGTTTGCAATGAATAAAAAAAACAATAAGGCAAACTTCAGCTTTAGCTTTTAGGTTTTTAATCGGAAAATTAGGCATTACGCAAGATCATAGTTAAGTATTAAAATCGTCGAGTCATCTTTGATCAACAAATTGCATGTACTTCGTAACTTGTAACGGACGAACAAAGTTCATGTCCGAAGTCCTTTGTACAAGTGGTCAATAGAGGATTTTCCAACAAATAAATACCACTCCAGTAGTTTAATCAACGTCTTATTGTTATCTTATTGTTGTTTTACTGAGAAATCCCAGTTTTCACCTATTAAGGAAAATTATTAAAGATCAATGTATTAATTAGATAGATTTATTAAATAATAATTGTTACGAACTAAAATTAAAAGTGTTCTTATACTTATAATTTTAGTTCGTAACAATTATTTATTTGTTATTTTTTTAGGTGTTTAAAACATATATTATAACTACTTTGTAGGATGACCTGACTTTATACATTGTGACGATTTTGTCATAATACCTACAATAAATTATTATTAGACTTAACAGTCACAGTTTAGAAATCAACACTAAGAATAGGGTATTAAGGGTAAGAATACATGTGTCGCCACCCCATTTCTACCCGTGGGTGTCGTAAGAGGCGACAGAGGGTGGTTCTGCTGTATAACATCTTCAGCTACAAAAGAGTGGGAGCCGAGCATAGCATGATTGGGCCAATCTCGCACCGGTGTAATTACTACCCCCTCCAGCAGAA
>LQNK01001403.1:0-101584 GCA_001586405.1 Phoebis sennae
GAAAAAATAATAATACACGGCAACATTTATTCTGTTTAAAACATATCAATAAGTACTTTTGCCAGAATACCATGTTGAGAAACTATAGTAATAATCTTAACACTTACCTTTTTACATTCGTTCTCGTAACCACACAAAATTAGATGAAATGACATCAAAAACAACTATCTGTCGTTAAAAAAAAACGCGTGCAATTTGTACACCGGTCCCTGTCGGGCTGAAGACTGGTGCGGAATGGCCACCTTTTAGCAAAAACAATATACATCTAGGGTGCATAGTTCTTTGTATTTGTTGGTGGCCCCGTCGTGCCTCGTGGCCCCGTTATGCCCCCCCTTCCCCTACATTCACTTCACTGCACGGAAAAGATGGTGATTACGGTGTTATATACAATACACCTTACACACATTTGAATGTCTAAAATATGAGGAAATATTGTCGTTTAAACACTTAGTACAGAGTTAAATCTTTTAATGAAGTAATTGTGACACAGGAAATAAGGAAACATAAGTAAACAAAAGTTTTAGTAATTTCGATTTCAACACCAATTTGGATTCTTAAAATGTCGTAAATCACTGGCAACCCATAAAATAAAAAATAACAACATACTTTATCAATCCTAAACATGCGTTTTAGAACCTTTTCATAAAGAAATTTAAACAGAAACTTTGTGAAATTATTAAAAATTTCTTGTCAAAAAACAATCTATTACACTGAATTGCCATACATTATATAATGATTAATTACTTACTCTTACAAAAGAGTATATTTACTTAAATAATATAAATTAAAATTTTATAATTACGGATTGTATTATTTTTAATGTATTTTAAAAACTCAACTCAACGAGAGAATCGATTCAAATCAGACGGCTTTTTTAAAAATATAATTATCGCTACTCTGCGCTAACAAGCACCCCCATCCCTTCAATAAGACCATTAATATTGTTACTATAGTGCTATAGGCCTATTAGCTTGACCAATGCACGTAAGCTCACGCACTGTAAGTGACCTTTTGCTGCAGTAAATCATCTTGTCCACTATAAAAGCCAGTTTGAAAAACCACATACCTATTTCTGGTATTCCCCGTCCATACGTAACTGATCTTATGGGAAAACCCGAGAGCAAAAAATCCGTCATATTTCCTAAATTTATCTAATTAGAGATATAATAGAAATGACGCTACGATTTTTTGGAAAGTCGGTTAAGGCCGGTTGCTATAAACTACGGAACGTCATAGTGTAATATATACGAATCGTTTTCTTTAACGGGCGGTTATAATCAACCAAGAACCAAGTTTTTGTAGTTACGTTAACGCCACGTTTATTATAGACACGCTTAAGACTTACGCCTAGTAGGATATTGTACTGTCCGTCAGTTAAACAACACGTTTTATTTTTATAGGAACTGGGCAATAATGTTAACTTTCTGTTTAAATAAAGATATTTCATTTCATTTCATTTCATTATAAAAGGTCGGATTGTGCATTTCATTTGTGTCTGTTTCACATTGTTATCGTAAAGGTCAGGCTGCAATAAAAACATAATATATCCGAGAATGTTGAACCGAAATGATATACAAAACTCCTAATCGTAGAGTGAATTACATGGATAATTTGTATCTAGAAAACTTGTTCACCTCGTGGCCTGGGCCTATCTTTATTTTAATAAACTATACTATTTTTTTTAATTAATCCTTATTTTAGTATTATAAATGCATAAGTTACTCTGTCTGTTTGTCTGTCCCTTCTTCACGCCAATACCTCTGAAACAATTCGGATGAAAATTGTAGCAATATAATTTGAAACCCGAGAAAGGACATAGGATAGGAAAACCAAACAGGAACGGGAAATATACACGGGTGAAACCGCGGGGCACAGCTATTATTAAACTTATAAAATATAATATTATATTATAATAGATTTTCTTATATTCTTTGGATATAGCATAAATAGATATATGAGGATCAAATATAATATTTTTCCTTGTGGTAGTCACCCTTCGTTAAGGAAATAGCTAAACGTACTAAGACGTCTTGTATACAACGATGACCGGTTAGTCACTTTGAGAAATCCACACTGATATAACGTATCTGGTCTCATCATTAAATAATTAAATTAAGTTTAACACAATGTTTCTTAACAAACTGCTATTTTGTGCACTAGTATCGCTAATTTGGAAAGAAGCTTCAAGCAGTAAGTACTGTATATTGATAGATAAAAATTAATTAAGCACGTAACCTTCAATTAGTTTATCGCTTCAAATGTCAATGTATTAAGAACAGCATTAAACATAAATAAAGAAGATATATCATCTTTGTAGTCGGTATTTATTTTGGTTGGTGATATTTGATGTTACAATAATCTGTCCGAATACAGACGCATCACCTTGAAACTTGTTTTATTTAGGTTTTTTAACGTAACTTGTTATTATTGAAATTGTTTTTTTTTCCTTTACTGTGTTATGTAAATTATGTTGTGGCTGGATTATTAAATTGGCTCTATTGATAATTGTGATCTACCCAGTAATTTCATGAGATAACCGAGTCTATGGGAAAACGTACGTTTGTTCATGTAGTTTAAAGCCAAACATTAGCGATCATTTTTTTTTAAATTAAGGTCCTAAGTCTAATATAGTAAGCTACTACAAGTCTTTTTTTCTAACCTAAATTTTTAATTAACTTATTCTAAGATAGTGATCAAATATAGTTTGTTTATGTGACGCGAAAAGCGTCTGACTTAAAGCTCTGAAGGCGGAGGGAAAGAGCTCTTTAATAGTGTGTGTGAAGATAACTTAATTTCGTTCCCCCAGCACACACATAATAACGACGGACATATACAAGTTTCCTTGGATAGATTTGGCAATCGACGGTACAACGATAGTCTTTAAAACACATTTTTAGTATCACGGCGTATGAGCTCGAAAGCCTAATAAATACATAATGTCTCACATATATTTTTATAAGAAAAATGTTAAAATATTGGTACAGTTTAATTATTCATAATTTATAGATATATATAATATATTCATTCTTTAATTACATTCTAAGCATAAAATAGAGATTTTGAAATTGTACAAAAAATTATGCCTTATAGATTAGCAAATACATTGTTACTGAAATTGCACGTATATCGTTTATACCTACATGGTATTTTAAAAACACAATATTTTCCTTCTTGTGTCGGACGTGGAATGCCGTTACACCACACAATATACCAAAATAGTCAATGCCAGGACGAATTAATACAATACAAACATTATACCGGGCCTAGATGCTCAATATATAAGTATATTAATAGTTATTTAAAATTGGCGAAACTTTTCGATCAGTGTACGTTAACGACCGTTTTCAATAATGTATCCAAGATTATGGATAGATTATAATCTCAGATTAAATGACATTTGATTGTCAAAAGTCATAACAAAAGCTATCGACGACAGCAAATTGAAATCAAAGTAAGTGCAAATAGATAGATTTGCCTGACTTAAGTAAGCAAAACAAGGGATAGAATATTGAAAACGGCCGTAAGAGGATGACGTATGAAAAGTTCGTTTGTAAGTTTCGTGGTATATAGTCTGAATAGCTCTACTGCCAAAAAGTATCTTATATACCAAGACCGAGTAAAGAACGAATTAACTCAGTCCTCAAATTTCCAGGCTAATACTTGTTTTACTGTTTACAAAAAATACAACCCGATGATGATTTTTAAAAACCGGTTGTAAATTAAATAAAGTTTATTAATAAATTTTAAAATGTATTTCCATCAAGAAGTAACAATATAGTCTATCTAGTATATAAACTGATTATTTTTTAAAACGCCTCCATACCTTTTCAATATTTATTCAATTATATCTTCACTCTTCGAACAATCTGAAATCAATGCTGATTTCAAACATTGACAAAAATTGGGCCTCATAGATTTGAATTGTCTCCGTCTTATAAGTAAATACTTTATTTCACTATTTCTTTTCCAGAACAGTGTAGTGACTGCATAAAGTACACGTCATGTAAACCCGCTAAAGACCTGGTGCTAAACAGAAAGGACGATTATACAAAAAATAAATTCCAGCAAGCTCTATGCGGACACGATGAAATTACAAAGGAACACAAGGTAAATAATGTTTGCAAAGGTATTATACCGGTTTAAATGGTAGATATTCTAAGCAAAACAAGATTGTTGAAGGTGAGTTTTATACAATTTTTATGTGAAATTTTGAAACAAAAGCTTGGCATATCACAATGAATGATTCCCCCGTGTAGTACACACGTATTCTAACCCGTCTCAGTTATACCCGAGGGTGTCGTAAGAGGCGACAGAGGATAATTCTGCTGCATAACCTCTTCAGCAATAAACCAAGATCGCACCAGTGAAATTTCCACACCACCCGTAGAATATCGGCGTGAAACAATATTGCACTGTGTTTTGTCCGGTGATCGGGAGTCCATAGGCCGTATTCCAATCCTATCCTTTTCTACTCCTCTCCTAATGACCCATCAATTATCACCACCGGTTCTCTTTTTTGGCAAAAAGTTATTATTGATAAACCTTTATATTATCGATATGATAGATTGTTTTTCAGAATTGTTTAAGTTGTAAAAATATGTGTTCAACTGATTTCACTAAAATTTGGTAGTAACGTCTTCTTAACGTCACTTCGAAGCAACATAAAAGAAAATAATTAACCATAATTTCATACATAAACTTAATCCTGAGCAATGAAGAGGAACAGAGGATGGAAGAAAGAGAGATGGAGATGTGGAAACTGCAATTTTATTTACTAACATTAACTTAACATTTTATTCGCGAAGGTATGCTGTTCCGATTTTGAAGAATCTCCAGGTCTAATGGATAGAAGTGGATCTCTTGCGGACGCTTCAGCACCCACTCAAAAAGACTATAGCGCCAAATTGAGTCTATTGCCAGAATCATGTGGAGACATCGATGGTAATCGTATCGTGGGGGGTACCGTTGCTAAGCTCTATGAGTTTCCCTGGATGGCCCTCATTTCCTATAACACACGTAAGACATAATTTATTATATCGTAATTTTTTCCAACAAGCAATGAAACCAACATTTTACAATCCAACAAAACTTAGAAATGTTTGCATTCAAGATTTGATGTTTTTTACCAAACATGCTCCTATCACCAGTTAATAAAGAGGATATCAACAGTACGTAGAGAGATACGAAACTATATTTTAAATGCCACTATTTGCTTATTTCTCATTAATTTTGCTTGTAATTGCGGTTTTGAAGACGTCATAGTGTTCATGTATGCGCCAGGTATGCGTATTTAACTTTGTATTTGTACTAGCAAAAATGTTTTTTTTGTTTGAATGTTTGCATTAAACAAAATTGTATCGTTAACAATTTATTAATCGTTTCCACAGGCTTCGGTCTTCAGTTCAAATGCGGCGCTAGCATTATAAACTCCAGATACGTTCTCACGGCAGCCCACTGCGTGCAGGGTGAGGATATAGCCGGCGTCCGCCTTGGGGAGTATGACGTCAGATACACCACAGATTGTCAGGGAGAGCAAGTCCACCTGGTCTGCGAATCGCATTTACAGGTAAATATAGACCGCCATGGTTTGTTTTATTATAGGCTCTGATTCTCTGTTTAAAGTCAATTATACTATTTACTTATTTGCATATTTTGGGTCTTATGAAATCAAATTAATTAACTAGTTCGTGATATATTGGTAATCGTAAACATTTTTATAACAACAAATATACCACTTATTGATTTAATTATCTTAGTTAACATGATTAGGTCACACAACGAATTAATACATTGCTTTATTTATTTCTTTGTTATTCGAAATGTAAGATTATCAATATTTAATAATCTGTGTAATTCCAGGATATTGCTGTCAAAGATAGAATCGTTCATGAAGATTACCAAAGCTCACCATTCGTTAAAAATGATATTGCCTTATTGCGACTTGAAGATGAAATCGACTTCGGATTCAGTAAGTTCAAAATGTAGATATATATATGTTTTATTTGTTTATTGACACTGAATTTAACACAAGTGAAGCCGCGGACAGCAGCTTATTTTAAATATAATCATCCGGGTACTCAGTTACTTAAACTAAATTTTACATTTAGAAAGCATATTTGATTGAAGGTTTCCAATACTGCGTGTGGGTCACCTAAAAGATCCCCAAAGCTACTTCCAACACCATAAATAAATCGCAGAGATATAATTATCAGTCACAATAACTAGACTTTAATTTGTTTCAGAAAATGTGGGCCCGATCTGTTTACCACTGTCTCCAGCCCTGCGCAACAAGACCTTGACCGGAGAACTAGCCGCAGTCGCCGGTTGGGGTCTAACGGAGAAGGGCGGTGAATCCTCTGTGTTATTAAAAGTTCTTGTGCCAATTAAAAGTGAAGACACCTGCCGAGGGTACTATAACAGGTAACACGTCAATATGCTACATACAAAATGAGAAATTTGATTTTATGAATGAATAAATGCTTTATTTCGCATCAAAACTTAAAGCTAAAGAGAAAGAAAGAAAGAAAAAAGCTTTATTGCCATTTACACTGCAACAAAACAAATAAGAAAGTTACAGCATAAGCGTTGCAATTGGGTTGACAGAATTGGTCAATGAAGTAACGGTGCAGTGTAAGCAAGAAAAAAGTTTATAAGATTTCCTAATTATGATCTTGTTTTGAATTTGTTATTAATTTATTTATCTAAATGAGTCAAAGATATGTTCATAAGGATAGGCTGCGAACCTAAGTTTTCAATCATAGTACTATATCCCTGCTAAGCTTATTATGCTACCATTTACTAAAATTACAGTACTAAGAAACGTTAGGCGTCTAATCAAAAAGAACTACTCACGAAAAATCAGCCTGTTAGTAATAAATGGTCAACCGTGTACCTACTATCAATTTAGTACCATTATGAAGTCTATATATTTGTTGTACAGGTGTTCTCACAATAAAGGCTACCATGGTCATTTGAAGTGTACCTAAAAATTGCAACTTATAACCATGACAGGTCCTACATCTTGTATTGTGATTTTTTAGTCCGTGCCTTAATGCTAACTTTCCACATAATATAGGTATCGTACGCATTCATTATTTTTATAGAAAATATCGATCCGTATGATGCAAAGCATCGAACGGATTTCGTGATATTCTATACAAATACCCGGTATTCTTTCCATACAAGTTCCTGTGGGATTTAATGAAAATCCTATCTTAGTGGATGCCTACGTCATAACATCTACCTGCATGCCAAATTTCAGCCAGATCCGATATATAGATTATATTATCTGTGACTATGTCATTCAGTCAGTCAGTCAGTCAATCAATCGATCAATCAGTCAGTCACCTATGAGTTTTATTCCTTTAAAGGGCATTTAGAACATGTACTATAACACGTAAAAAATAATGAAAAGGGTCTGATATATATTGAAACTAAACAAATTTCAGGCGAGCGACCAACGGTGAAGATAGAACAGTGAATCAGTTTTGCGCTGGGGAAACCAACAAGGACTCCTGCAATGGAGATTCTGGGGGTCCCCTTATGTTAGAAGAGGACTACAACGGTGTGGACCGGTTCGTCCAATACGGCATCGTGTCTCATGGACCTCGAAGATGTGGCTCCAACTTCCCCGGCGTGTACACTGATGTCAGAAAATACGTAGACTGGATCCTTGATAATATAAAAGCATAATTATATACAAGATTAAATATAAGGATTTTAATTATAGCATTTACATAGTTTTTAAATTAAATATGTTTATTTACGAATATATGTTTGTCAATGGTGGTAATAGACCATTTAAGATCTAGGTTTTTCTAAATCACGAATATTGAAAAGTTTATTAGATATACCGGAAAAATGTGTACATGGTTGGTTTGTTTGAGGGTTATTTACTAAATTATTATTTTTTATTCAGATCTTGTTCTTAATACGTGAAAACACTTCAAAGAAACCCTCTAATTAGTCTTCACTACATAGTATAAAACAAAGTCGCTTTTTCTGTCATGTGTCATGTTGTATGTCCCTATGAACGCTCAAATCTTTAAAACTACGCAACGGATTTTGATGCGGTTTTTTTTAATAGATAGAGTAACTCATGAGGAAGGCTTTTATCAGCATTGCACCCGTGCGAAGCCGGGGCGGGTCGCTAGTACTTTATATAGGTAATAATATGTAAAAAATATTTGGAACACTGTTGTTTTGTATTCTTATAAATAAATAGATAAATAAATAACATACCTCTCCTTTTACTTAAAACACAAAGAGAAAAGTATAACATAAACATTAATTTGAAATAAATGTTTTGCCAGAAATTACCCTCACGCCCCCTTTCCTAACTTAGATGATCCGTTAATGATTTTTCCTTTTATTATTTGCTGACATGAAGTTTAGGTCCTGATAAATCACGTAAAGTAGAACCCAAGACCTCTTGATCTGTAGTCAAAGATGCAACCCACTCGACTATAGGTCATCAATTACTTTTTTATGGGTCCGTTTAAAACGATACCCTGACCATTGAGATCTGGAATAGAAAAGCTAACTGTACTATTTAAATATATGCATCATATATTATGTATACGATTTAAATGACAAAACGGAAGAAAAAAAAAACAAATTATTTACTCGAATTATGATTGTAAGCAGGTTAGAATTGTTTACTTTTTCTGTTTGTATGTTGACAAGGAAATTGCATAATTTAGATAAGCCCTATTTATAACCTGTGACCTAGTATGCAAATGTTTTCCTGATACTGCATTTATCATTTGCCTCCGGGATTTACCAGAACCGAATATCCAAGCTGTTTATGACATCGTAAACACTTATGATTTTTTATTATTTTTATATTATTTGTAAAAATATCATTCAAATATTTTTTAAGATAAGTAATTTTATTTTTTATGGTTGTTTTATGTAACGCATGACTTAGGCTTCTATCACTAGACTAATTTAAAATCTTAGTTTGAATTAATAATATAAGAGTTAATGATTTCACTAATAATAACAATATACAAGAGCACTCCATGAGTTTATACATAATATGAAAAATAAGATATTTTTAAGTTTATCTATAATTAGGTAAATAATGAAAAAATAAATACAAGTAGGGGTAATCTAACAAAAATATGTGACGAAAAAAAAATTCGAGCTCGATGATGAGTGAAATCAGTGGAGGGAGGGATTACGAAGATAGGGGTAAATGTTTGTCCGGGGATATCTGAGTAGTAATCTGGCAACATAGCTGGGAGCGAGCTACTAGTTAAAGTAGGTGATCAGCCTTAAGGCGGGCCACATGCTGAATTTTCAAGATCTAAATTAAGATTCATCTTTTGGAAAGGCCAGTATACCATACAATATCGGCTTGCTCCACACACATCCTGATTTTTTCAGATTCTGAATTTCTTAGATCGACCTGTGAGGATCTAAAATCATATCCTGAGAATTCAGAAAGACATTCAGCATATGTCAGGCCGGCCTAATACTGTTACACCGAAATATTATTATTTCCACATCTCCACCGGGGATCGAACCCAGGACCTATGAACTGACGATTTAAGCGCATTCCAGGACATCGGGAAAAGAAGTTTTTATAGTACATAACTTTTAAAGAAAACAGTTTCAATAAAACCTCGTTTTTTAAATTATTTCTTTATTTAATTTAAAAATTACATTTCGTGCAACTAAAAAAAATAGTTTATTTATTTTAATATCATGCTTGTATCTTGTCTAGAATCCAATCTACATATTTCCTCACATCCGTGTACACCCCGGGGAAGTTGGACCCGCACCGGGCTGGTCCATAAGACACGACACCGAACTGGACGTAGCGGTCTACGTCTTTGTAGTCCGATAGCAGCATGAGGGGACCGCCCGAGTCTCCCCCGCAGGAATCTTTCTTCACCGTCCCAGCGCACAGTTGATCAACAATCCTATTTTCACCGTTTTTCGACAACCTGAAAATTAAAGAACGTATTTTTGTTTTTAGTCATGTAGAATTAAAAAATTGATTAGAGGTCTCTCTATCCAGCTAAAAGTCCAGAAAAAATTTACAGTATTTGCGGCGTAATTTGTACACGAACATGCAAAGTTTTCTAATATTTATAAGATACTTTGCTAATTAACGCATGTTAGCGTATTTTAAGAACGTGAAAATATGAGCATTTTTCACGAGTTCGACATTTATTAAAATAAATTAAATAAGGGTAGTAAAGTCGGTACCTTTTAGCAAAATTCTTATTTACATTTTACATGATATAATTAAAAGTTCAACCTTTTTTTTTTCTTTTTTTTCTTGTATTTGCCCCATGGATGACAATTAAATGTCTAATCTTTTTAGCGTATGGTACAAGTGCTGGCTTAATTCAAAAATGAAATAGTATAACTAGAGTAAAAGTAAATATGTAACTATTTTATTTGTAAAACGTTGATCTTAATTATTCTTAATTGTACTAGTATATCAGTTAATACAAAAAAAATGTATTAAAGAAAGTTTATACCTGTTGTACAAAGTGCGACAGGTTTCATCGCTTTTAATGGGTACTTTTACTTTTCGTAGGATAGCCGATTCTCTGCCGAGCTCTGTGAAACCCCAACCAGCGACTGTGGATAGTTCACCAGTCAGGAGCTTGTTCCTCAGTTGCACAGATATTGGTAGGCAAATCGGAGCCACATTTTCTAAAAACGGAGCTCAACTTAATTTGGTTTATCAACAGCCAAATCTTTAAAATAACTGGTTGCCAAAAAATAGAACCCACAAAAATAAAGTTATTTTCTACTTTTTAGTGTGAGGAAGTCGGTTCTATTGTGACGTACTAACTCTCCACACTAGAGCTAGTCCGAAATCAGTCTCAACTGAGAGTTTAATGGGTATAAACATAATTAAAACTTAACAGCACACCTTATTTTAATTTCGAGGAGTTCTCTGTAATATCTTCCACATGGATCATACTTAAACAAAAATTCCATGGGATCACACTGACCCTACTTTCGGATGCAAAAAGAATTTTCCAAATCGATCGATAAATGCCGAAGATATACGGTAACATACATGAAAATAGTTCGAATTGAGAACCTCTTCCTATTTTGAAGGTCGGTTAAAAAGAATAAAATGCAAATCAGTACAATTAATTATATCATGACTTCCCATGACCGAAGAAATATGTCATTTTATCCAAAAAAATATCTATTTCGTTATATGATATGAAGTTTTATATGTTATATTGTACATACTTCTAAATTCTATGTCTTCATCCACACGCAACAAAGCAATGTCATGTTTAGGATACGGTTCAGTTGCGAAATTTTCATGTACAATTTGTTCTTCAACGTAAACATCCTGAAAAGAATCAATTATTACCTCATTAAGATTCTCTCTTTGATAAAAAATTTAGCTCACTTATATGCAACATTTCCAAAACTTTAAGGTTGGTAGGTCGTAGTCATTGATCTCCGAAATTTATAAATACATATAAATATTCTCGGACTAGGTATCTAATAGACATACTTAAACATACTTCTTTGTAAATACACAATATACTATTGATAAATGAACACCGAGACAGTAGAAAATTACAATAATCATCACATAATAATTTTCTACCCGTGGGGTTCGAACCCACGCCCCCCGGCGGAATATACCGTTGCTAACCCACTGCGTCAATCGGGTCGTCTAAAATAAATCATATAAAATTAACAAAGACTCGCCGACCCTTTTCATTATTATTTACGTGTTTACGTACATGTTCTGAATGTCCTGTAAACAATTGAAACGCTAGCTATGTAACATCATATACATGGGTATACAATACAATACAATAAAAACACTTTATTTAGCACCACAAAAAAAAAGTTACAAATTTATATAGATAGAGACCTAAAAAGGCGGCCTTATCGCTGCGAGCGATCTCTGCCAGGAAACCTTTGGATATGATTTTAATTACACATAAATAGAGCGTTATGAGGTGGCGTTAGATACAAACTATGGTAAGTGTATATGTGTACCTGTAAGTGAGACTCGCATATAATTTTGTCGGCTTCCTCTTGGCAGTCTTCGAAGGTGGATATATCAAGCTCCCCCACGCGGACAGCTACGAGATTTGTACCTTGCACACAGTGAGCTGCCGTGAGAATGTACCTCTTGTTAATGATAGAACCACCGCATTGGAACTTTAAGCCATCAGCTGAAATTTGAATACGTAAAGTATTAACTCAAGTAATAAAATAATAAAAAAATAATAATAATAAGCATTTATTGAGATCATACACAGTCACACAGAAAAAAAAATTCAGTACAGAAATAAAACATAAGAAACTTAAAACTACAATAAAGTAAGAAAAGTAACGTTCAGAATTTAAAATCAAACAGTGCTGTGTAAAGTACTCCGTCATTTTCACAACGGTTTTGGTATTTTAGGTTTTTCAATTAAATGCTACGATCTAGCTCTAACTTGTAGTTAAATTTTGGTTAAAATGGAATCCAACGTTCATAGGTTTTTTAGATTCAAATGCAATCCCTCCCCATGCCCTTCCAAGAGTAATTTTCTTGTTGGCAACACGTACAAATATGCAAATCACCAATAGACCTTAAGTATGGATCAAATTAAATTCTTACTGGTATTATACAAAATGAGGGCCATCCAGGGAAATTCGTAAAGCTTAGCCACTTCTCCCCCCACAATACGACTACCCTGAAAATCTCCACATTCATCTGGCAATAAATTTAGTTTGTCATCACCACTGGAATTGAGATTCAGATTCGATCTGAAATCGAGCTCTACGTCATCAAAATCTGAGCAGCAAACCTGTGGGAAAATGATGAAAATATAAGCTAATAAATAATAATTACTTGGCCATAAATTTCGTCGATCTCTTACTAGCGACTCTAACAAATCCAAGATTACTTTAATCATTTGAAAAGCTTTTTTTTCAAATGGTGTTAGCACATAAAAGGTAATGCATTTTAACTACATTTTTTGACTATTACATTCGTAACAATGTGAAGTCAAAGTAAAATAAACATAAACTTTAAATAGCATCCAGATATGTATTTGTTCTGCTGCTATCAGAATCTATACTATTATTATAAAGATGAAGAGTTTGTATGAACGCGCTAATCTCAGGAACTGCTGGTCCGATTAAAAAAAATGTTTTTAGTGTTAGATAGCCCATTTATCGAGGAAGGCTATATATCATCCCGATATTCCCACGAGAGCAAAGCCCTGGGGCGCAGCTATAAAGATAATATAATAGTAACAAAAACATCTTATAAATAAAAAAAATACTTTATATTTGTTGTCATTTTCATCACGGCCACAATAAGCACTTCTAAATTTGGCCCTGGTGTCATCATCCCTTTTGTGGTCGAGGAGGTACTTGGCTGGTTTGCAAAAAGTATATTTTATACAGTCATCACATTCTCCTACAAAGAACAAACATAAAAAAAGATTAATATAGTAACAATGTATAGTAGTAGGTTTCCTATATTATTTTCATATTTGTACGATAGGTGATTATAACATTAATAACCACCCAGGAATTTATTACTTTTAGTGTTATGACTTTATTTTAATTTTCTATCCCTATTCCATGGTATAGCCTACTTCTCGAAACATTTATTTCAATATCATTAATTTTCTTAAGAATATAGAGTCATATGGGGTTAATCGTTTTTTACAAATACCTATATAATGCTTCAATATGTAATACTAGTCTTCTACCCGTTATTTTGCTAACAACTTCGTAGAGTGTTTTTGTTTTAGGGATGAAACGGATAGTGGTTTGGCCGGATACAGGATACAGGATATCCGGTTAGCTACATGGCCGGATAGCCGGATATCCGGCGCCCGGATATTCGGGCGCTTATCGCGTTACAACTTGATTTGAATATATGCACGCGCGACAATTTCTGCCATTATTCATATACAAATAATAATTTGTGGCAAAAAATAGAACCGACTGCATCACTCTAAAAAGTAGAAATTAATCTTTATTTTTGTTTCGATCTATACAAAGTCAGTACTTGTATCTATTTTCAATTTAACAAAAAAAGAATAAAAGTTATTTTCTACTTTTTAGAGTGAGGAAGTCGGTTCTATGTTTTTGCAAAAAGCTATTATTTTTCCCTTTTTAGTGACCTGTGAAGAGTAATCACATTATCTAGTCACAATTCAGTATCAGATCATTATCCTGTTGATTTTCGAGGAGTTCCGTGAAATATTTTCCACATGGATTATATTGCATATCCGCAACTAAACCCACCCAAATCTCACCCGGCCACGAGGTATTAGCAGCGTATATCGTCTTTGGCAGCGTATATCTCGTAAAATATTTATTTTATCCAAAAAAATATTTAGAAACCTCTATTTTATTTTTAAAGACCTATCCAATGACACCTCATTTAATGACACATTAGCGATTTATTTTTTTTACGCTACGGTTACTGGTATGGTGAGCCACTCTCAATTTTTTTTCAAATCAAATATATCCTATAAGTTGCACCTGATATTGTTCTATCAGCGTATGGAATTTTATCAAATTCTGCTTAGTACTTTTTACGTGATTAATGAATATACAAACAGACAAATAGAATAAAAATCTATCCATGGTTTTGGTGTCTATAGCACATACATATTGCATACCAATTACTCTTTCTGAAAAATATTCAATGTACAGAAATGGTTTGATTACTGTTTAACTATATGTATAGATTTGCTTTGTGTAAAATAATCAATTACTAATATTATAAATTGGAAAGTACCTCTGTCTGTCAGTCTGCTACGCTTTCACGCCTAAACTACAGTGCCGATTTTGATGAAATTTGATACAGAAATAGATTACACAACGAGAAACGATATAGTCTTAGAAAATTTTGTTTCCACAGAAAAGAGCGATATAGACGAGTTTAGGGCGTTAAGAATTCAGCGCGGTGTCGCGGGAAACATCTTTTGACATATACATTTATTTATTTTATTATCCGGTATCCGGCCGGATAGTGCACTACTATCCGGTATCCGTTCGGATAGTGAAAAGAGGGCCGGATAGGCCGGATACAGGATAGTTACCGGATATCCGTTTCATCTCTATTTTGTTTGTATATATGTAATGTTTGACTGACTTCAAAAATTCTTTTACCATAAGAAATCTGCATTTTAACCGGGATCGGTTATATTCTATTATAAGCTTATATATTGGTTTAATTTAAAAAATAAAATAATAATCTGATCAATTTAATAAACGAATAAGATAAAAAAAATAGGTCCCACTTACTACACAGAACTTCTTTGTGCAATCCTAGCACAAAAATGCTTAACAATATATATTTTAATAACATCTCTTTGACTTCGTTTGAGGACAAATATGCAATAAATAAAAGATAATATGTTCACCCGCCGAGCACACCACAGCGACTGTATACATTTGTATTCGTCTGCTGTAAGAGAAAAATATATCACAAGATAAGAAACCACTTCGCTTCAAACTAATTCAACGATCAATTCTTTGACTTATTTTTTATTTAAGAGGAGGATAGTCAGAAAAGCAGTTACACTGTATACGGTTCCTTAATACATTAAGAATAGTAAAATACTAAAAATATGTATATGTAAAGCTTCAACATACCACTGTCTCATTCCGAAATACACATACAAGATAACGTTCACTTACCTGGATGGAAAAAATCACGATCATAAGGTGACCCCTATGAAAATCTTCAGAAGGTTAAGAATTACGGTCAAAATATATCCTCATTTTCTTTATTATATAAATATTCCACATATTCCGAGAGCTAGGACCATTTTTGGGTAGGTGTTTGAGGCAAGCAGAAAGCTTCTCTGAGGCCTTGTGAGTAGCGGGGCATTCTCTCGGACCAATATAATATAAATACTGAGGATTCCATACCCACCGATCATGCACCAGAAAGTACACCCTCGCTTAACATATTTATCTTTTGGGAAAGAAGAATTGTGATAAGAATATGTAAGCAAATGTATATATACTTTGCCGGAAAATTTTAAAATTGTGTATGCGTCTGGGATAGAAAATCGTTTATGATGGAACTAGAACGAGCTCAGCGCGCTGCTATGCTATTCTACTATTTCATGTTTCAACGCTGGATTCGACGTCGGGCTCGTCGTTGAGACCGCCTTGCGATCGCCAACGAGTACAGCGTTAAAATAAATGGTATTCCCTTACGGACTTGTACTCGTCGACGAACTCAAGGCTGTGACAGTTCATGGCTGTAGCGTAAGACGAGTTAGGGCTGGGGATTTTTTTTTACGCGGTAATTTACGCTACAGCGTTTCATCATAAATAAATATTTTTTCGAGGTTTTCAATAGATGGTAAGCTTTTTTTTGACGAATATTAAGAAATGGGTTGAAATTAACAATAATTCATTATCTTATATCCATTTACATAAATATTGCTAAGTCATCTTGACATTTTGGCAGAATGATATTACTCTTTTGCCAGTTATGTCAAAATTTAAGAAAAGAATTTCGGACTCGGATTGGTGCCATTGCGCGGGCGGGCTTAAATTTCAAGTGGATAGTTTGAACTTTCAAGTGGTTGGCGTCTACTTCTTAATAATTTTTATTTGACTTATTATATTCGATATAAACAATTTATATGAATATTTTTGATTAAACCGAGAAAATAGTAATGTAAGTATCTTTTGTTTACATTATTTTTTTAAATGTACTGTAACACTTACATTCATTATCATATTCGACTTTAATATTTTTAATAACTTAAATGGATATATTAAGCATGTCAAGAAGCGCAGTACCATCTCACATACAAATTGAAAAACTGATTGAAATACTGGAAGGCAAAAGATGGCTTGCGACTGGTCATGCTCGGACAGCCCATGCTCGTGATCGCATGCGAGCTGCTTGGCAAGAAATCGCTCTAAAGCTGAATAGCGAAGGTACTGGCTGCATGAAAAATTGGCAGCAATGGGCGAAGGTCTGTGTATTAATTACATACCTATATATCTTTATCAATTGCTAAAATCATTTAACAACACAATTATTCTTACAATATTGACTTTATTATAGTATTGGAAGGATAAAAAGGCTGCTGCCAAGAAAAAGGCTAGTCAGATTAGAATAGCCAGAAACACAACAGGTGGTGGAGCATCTGATACAATTATTTTATCTAATATAGAGGAAAGAATTGTTGCTTTAATGGGCGGGGAAAGCTTTGCTTCTGGTGAGCGTGACTTGGAGATAGAACTTATTCAAGTAACAACAATAATATCTTGTTTATCTTAGCTAGTTTTTTTTATTCCAATTTGCTGATATACTTTTGTTTTAAATATAATAATATACACACATGTTTTTTTACATTATAGCCATGTACTTCAATTCAAAATGATGAACCATTAGTAAATGTCTCTGAAGCACAAGTTATAGAAGCACCTCAAGAGGTACAGTCTATTTTTTTATCATATATTTTTTACAAAAGGAAAATATAATATGAAAATAATAACATTGAATTTGTTACAGACTTTACATTTGCTGCTTGAAACCCCAGGCTCAGAAAGCATTCTACAGGTCTGTAATCAGTACCAAAAATAAGTCTGTAGAATAGCTCAAATCTATAAAATATTATTTTTATTATAGAATGTACATTCAATGGCAGTGGAAGCAGGAACTGCAAATTTTGTTCAAACAGAACAGTCCACACCCTCACTACCTGTGAGTAATTAAATGTCATTTTACTGAAAATTATGAATTTTTAAATGTATAAAATTACAACTTTAATGTTTGATTTATTTACAGGGATTATATCCAACGACTTCTAGCCATAGAGAACAAATGGAGAGTAGGATCAATATAGAACAATTGGTAAATTTTAATAGTGTCTTGTTGAATTGTGATTGTGTTTATATTGTAATAAATATCCACTTGTTTTAATTACAGCCCAATACACAAATTCCAAGAAATGCAGAACCCACAAATAATAATCCTAGTGCTTCTTCATGTATGTATAAATATTTTGTTTAGCATAAGCTAACATGTTAATTATAATTAATAATTATATTTTATGTTAATGATAACATATTGCTCCTTTCTTTCAGCACCACGCCGGCGTAGACTATTTACTGGCCGGCGTCGTGGTCTTATTTCTAGATCACCGCCATCTCAAAGGCATTCGCAAATGTCAAGTTTAACAGAGCGTTTCATTGCCATAGAAGAGAGACGCTCAGAAACTGATCAAATATTAGCACAAAATCAGCAAATATTAGTGCAAAATCAGCAAATATTTGCAGAAAATCAGAGAACACTTACTGGTGTCTTCAAAAAAGTTACTGACATATTGGAGAAATGGGGGGAATCACAAAAGTGAATAGTAGACATTTTTATGTTAAGTTAGGAGGAAGTAATCAAGTAGTGAATAAGTAATAAATATAGCTATGTAAAACATATGATTATATTTAGGTTCCAATGTTGTAAATATAATATCATTAAAAATGCTATATACTTTTATTTAAGTTATTTTTATTAAAATTTACAAAATGTTAATTTTTTCTTATTCTAAAATTGAAAAAAAAAAACAATATAGTAACCAATTAAAATTGATTTAAACATATTATGATTAGTTCATATCAAATAGATATAAAAAAAAGCTGAAATATTATCATTATGATAACAAAAAAAATATTTATAAGAGACATTAGTCGGTGAAGTAAAAAAATATCTACTGTGATTATTATTTTAATTACAAATATTTTAAATTAATTATCTATGCAATAAATAGAAAAAAAATCTTGTATAAATATATAAACAAAAATAAACAATTCCTAATAATACAATTAAGCTAATCTTAAATATGTCGTGCTCTCCATAGTAGGCTCACTAACTCTTGCCTTCTGATTTGCCCCTGCACTAAATTATCTGGTTGGGTGATGCTAGGCTGAGAAAGGGCTCTGATTAGCCTAGCTTCTTCTTGCGCCTCTCTCTCAGACATTACAGGTGCTGCTAACCCGGCTCTGTTGCAGATGTTGTGTAGTATACAGCAGGCAATAATAATTTTGCCCACCATTTTTGGATGATAGTGTAGAACTCTATGAATTAAAAGGCATCTGAAGCGACCTTTTAAAATACCTATAGTTCTTTCTACACTATTCCGAGCACTGGCATGTATATTATTATAATGACATTCTTGAGTTCCTGGTTCAGGGTTCAAAAATGGAGTCATTATATATGGCCTTTGCGCATACCCGGAGTCACCTGAACAAAACATACATTTTAACTCCAAGAAAACTCCTTATTGAATCACACAATAAATAAAGAAATAATACCATACCTAATAAATACACATTTTCTCCACTATCAGTGAGGCTTTGTAGATGCTGTTTAACATTGCTGTTAGAAAATACAAAATTATCATGTGTTGCACCCCCAAATGTGACATCCACATGAATTATATTTAAATCAGCATCACTTATCTGAAATTTTTAAATAACCCATAATAATTATCATTCATGTATGAATCTCATCTACCCTAAATATAAGAATAAAACACACTTACAATAAGAACATTCCTGGCATGGTACCCTTTCCTGCAATAATATCTTTCTTCATGTAGCTTAGGTCTAATCATTGCTACTAAAGTGCCATCAATGCATCCTAGTACACCAGGTATTTTAAACTTTTGATAGAATCTGCAATCATCACACACATTTAACTGCAGCTCTAAACTTAACCGAATAGTTAATAAAGCATTCTAAACAATATTTTATTTTAGAATAAATCTTATATATTATATAAGTAAATTTTAAAATTATAATCACACAATACAAACACATTACCTTTCTTTAAGAGCTTGCCGTTCATCGTGATTTTGTGGGAACCTTATATATTTACCTATTACATGGGGATTATTGAGAGCATTGACCACTTGTAGCAATGCTCTAGACACAGATGGCTGTGATAAATATGTGTCTACATTTTTACCAAGGATTTTTTGGTAACTTCCACTAGCCAAAAATGATAACGCACATAGTATCTAAAACATAAACAATTAAGATGAAATTAAAGCATATACACAAGTACCTAGCATTTTATACATATTAACAAAAAATGCACTTATATACAAACTTTTTGTTTGTTGGTTAATCCATCAGCACGAAGTCTTGGAGGCAAATAAGGCAATAATTCCGATTCTAACACATTTATAAGATCCTCTGAAAGTCTGTAAACATGTATATAATCGACTTCACGACTTATACGTTGTAAATTCCGTATAACTTTCGCTTGCCGAGATTTCTGTAGATCATCGGTTTTCTTTGCTTCTTCCAGTAAATGCAGCTTAAGAATCAAACGGGCAGCCATTATAATAGTTATAACACTTCTAGGATCACAAAATCGAAATAAAACCAAATTTAAATTGTCTTATAAGACGAAACAAGCGTAGAAAAAGTAGCTTTTAGATTTGACAGATAAAAGCGAGGCTGTGGGCGAAGCTGTAAGCGTACTCGACGCTGTTTTTTTTACGAGAATACCAAATTGTACGGTGAACTGTCAAAGTTCCTGTCATTTATTAGTTTTTTCTCACGGCCGTCACAGCCTTGAGCGCTAGTGTCGCTTATCATGATTATGTGAATACCAAATCGTCCTGCGACGCTGTGTCAGCGCTGTATTCATGGCTCTTTTCTTAACAGAATAGCACTGCTGTACTCAACATAATTCTGCGCAAACCTCGCCGTTCTGCTACCCCGCAGACGATACGTACAGAGCAACTATTGTTCTTGTTGTATAGCTGTATACATAATGTCTGACTACACTCCTGCTTTTAAGAGTTGGATCCAAGGGAGCTAGATCAAGCTGACATTACAGAACTCCCCTCCCCCAGACAAGGACAGCCTTCGTTTTTTTTTAAGTTTTTCGGGCGCACCTTATCAGTGAGATGACATTGTCTAATATGAAAATCAATGGCTCCCAGGCACTGTACACAAAATATTGCTTTTAATTTGTTAAGTGATAAAAATAAACTATGTTTACTTTAATATTCTGCAATAAAGACGTATTATATTAAAAAGAAAATTGCATATGTAAGTGAAACCATCACTTTTCACTCATTAATTCAATACCCTCCAGATTCTGACCTCACGACATTGCAGTGCCGTAAATACGAGTAAGCATGTACGTTCGGTGACGAGTTGAGAAGAGGCGTAGAAATAACATAGAAAGGCATATATCAAACCTCAAGTGATGTAAATGGCTAGGGATACATTTGGGAAATGATTTAAAACTACAGATTACCCCTCCTTTTAGAAAAGAAGAACCAAATAGAATTTACTAAGGACTCTTTTTACAAGGGTTTGATATTTCCACGTAATTTTTTCAAGGAAGTACAAAAGCTTTCGCTTCTCTCGTCCTCAATAGTTATTAAAAAATCTTATGAGAGAATCATATTTTGAATAGTTTTCATTTGGTGTCTATAAATAATAAGCACTTAAACAGACAGTAAAAGTAGGTATCAAGTTATTTAATAATTAACGACAATGTCGTAACCACTTTGGATATTCCTTTTGGAAAATGATTAATTAAGTATAAGGAAATCATAATATGCACATACTGCAACACAAATAATAAACAGAGCTTATCTTAATTATATACCTATTTTAGTCACCATATTGCAAAAAGGAAACATAAATTTTATTAATATATATTATAATATCATATTTTATTAGGTGTATAAAGTTTACAAAATCGTATGTTAAATAGTATGTGATAGCGCGTTTATTGAGAAAATTGCATTGATGTTAATTAAGACCAGAGGTAATTATTATTATAAATGGACAATAGCACAGATAATATAATACTATTTGTGTACTCTTATACGCTATTGACAATGAATGTGACTTTAGCTTTCATATCGTATGAAAAATGCTATTTTATTATTATACTATGTGTCTACGGGGGTGAGTCCTTGTTGCAAATCAGGTTTTGGGTACTAAGTGTCTATTGTAACAATGTCATAAAAAAAAATGCTATAATTTTTATAGCTGATTGGAAGGAAGACTTATTTTTTGTTAGGTTATTTATAGACTTATTTTTGTTTTTAAATAAGAATTTTAAATCCTGTATTAGATTTATTCACATTTACCAATATTCATTTCTTGGTAGGTAACGAAACAAAATAATTTTGATAATAACTTAAATGTCTTGTTTACTAATTGTATTATCACTAACAAAATGATAATAATACAATCGTTTCTGTTAAAACCCGCATGAAATGAATAAGTGAAATGAGGTCATTTCCTTAACGTTCCATTGGCTTAGAAAAAACGGCCCGGGAGCACATAACATCAATTTTACCCCCATCGCGATTTCAGTTGATTTTCATATTACATCTATTTAAATCTAATGTATAAAAAAAAGTTCGATATTAATATTGAAATTGATTTATTCAGGTTCTCTTGTTTGTATTGTATTTTTCAAAAATTATGCCTAAAGATTGTCGGTAGTAGGTACCTGATATAACAATATTTTTTTCATGGCAGAGCAGGCAAAGGAGCAAATGGGTCACCTGATATTAAGTGATCACCGCCGCCCATGAACACCTGAAACATCGGAAGTATCACAGGTGCTTTGCCACCCTTTGATGGACATATAGGCTCGTCTCTTGAAGTACTGTCTCGATTTACTGAGCACCGCAAGCTTTTCGAGGCCAGCTTGGCCTTGCCTTCCAAATGACTGTGGATATGAGCGTCACTCGAAATATCACCACCGAGGATTCCGATCTTCAGAGATTTATTAAGGGAAGTATTCAAAAACCGAGGTGATTAGACAAATTGAACAAACAATAGGAATGAATGTAACTAACTTGCAACATTTCATGCAGGAGGAACAGAGTGGGGGATAGCACGCAACCTTGTAGGACACTAGCATTCACAGGTAAGAGGGAGGGGCAAGAACCGTCGAATACGACCTTAATGCTTCGACCTTTGAGAAAGCTGGTGACCTAATCGCATAATCTCTCGGGAAGTTCAAAAGATGGTTGGAGTTTCGAGAGAACTGGTGGTTACTGGTGCTCCTGTAGGTTCCTGAGATGCTGGCAGTTAATAATGGTTTCCATTATATTGGAAAGCAAGGTAGTGGTGGCAATTGGTCTGTAGTTCGTCGTATCAAATACCATTACAGACTCAATCAAATAAAAGAAAAAAATATTTTAACTACTTCTTTACCCATCGTTATATCGTATCTTAGGTAAATTCTAACAAATTCGGAAATCATTGAATGCTGTTTTCGTTCCGATCTAAAATAAAGGAATGTTTTCTTTGAGTGACATTTTCTATCTACAGTTATAAGAGTACTTTTCCTTAGGCATTACAAAACTCCACCCAGTATATAAATATACTTTATTTGTAAAATTACTCATAATTGCTATTATTTACCGCTTGCAGTTTATCAGTTACAGTAGGATGGCCTGGGAGGTCGAACGCAGTATCTCAATGCATATACTATAAAATTTTACTTATACATATTTGAACGTCATGTTGGTCAAAAATATACTCTTTAGTATTTTTGTGCTTCAGGCATTCAAAGAAGTTATTTGCAGTAAGTATTTAACAATATTGTTGAATATTTGTTCCTATATGCCCCATAATACTTAGTTTTCTTATTGTGTAATTTTATTTTATTATCTTATTGCATAATTGTTTGCATGCATGGAATATTAAGATGAACTTAACGTTCTTGAAGGACCAGCATTTTTAAAAAGACTCGAATATACCTTAAAGGATAACCTTTACTATAAATGAAATAAAAAATACTAAAATGACCTTTATAGGGGCGTGGGCGGATGTTAAATCAATTTCAGCGATCAGTTTTTATTTAGGGGCAAGATAGTCCCTCCATGCCCTAGTAAACTGAGGCATTTATTTTTCACGTCTACATTGGGTTCCAGGTTCTCTTCTCTCAAAAAGATGGTTATTACCATTTCAACAGATAATATAATACGAGCCTTTATTATGAAAAAATATTTTGATTGGCCCATGCCCATGCATGTAACTCAAAATAAGCGTTTTCGTTGTAGTTAGTGTAGATGTGATTATAATGCGATGGTAATCTACGTTGTTTTTCATGTTTCGTGAACGCCACAGGGTCAAATATTGCTGGATATTAGTACGTATCAGACTCGAAGTTAATCAAAAATTTTATTTCCATTTTCTTTCATACTTCACACATGCACTCCCCTACAGTTTCATAAAATTGTAACAATGTTAATTAGAATCTGTAAACCATTGTTAATCAATAATGTTTTATCCATAGAACTGGCTCCTATATCACGTATACAAAAATCCTTTTTTATCATATTTCAGAAAAGTGTAATGTAAGTAATGATTGTCAAACGTACACATCATGCGAGGCGGCCATCCAATATCAAAGAAAGAATGTAAATTATATGCAAAAATTCCGCCAAGCTTATTGTGGCTTCGATCGAAAACAAAGAAGAACCATGGTAAGCTTTATCCATTGCATAGAACTAAAACCGTTTATATCTACACATTGTAATTGACCAATAACAAGAGAATATTTAATCGAATCGGAATCGGGACTTAATGACCTCAATAAAAAGTGTTTTTTCTGTTTTTTTTTTTTACAAAAAATACCATAAGAATGTATAACTATTGAAATTTAAATGTTCATTTCAAATTTAATGCGGCTAAACTTTTTTCAGTACATTTAACATACTTCGATCAAAGAAACTACACATAAACTTAGTTTCATTGCAAATAACTTATTATAAATAAATTGTATTATACTTTTCCTTCTTTTCTCGGGTTTAATGAGGCAATCAGTTTTGAATAATAACCTATTTTTAATAAATTTTCAAAAATTAAAACTTACAATGCGCAAGGAAAACACTGCAACAAGTATAAAAGCTCAGTCGGCTCAGTCGGGCTTTTGCTGCCCAGTTTTGATCGATAATCTTTCCACTCGTTCAGAACAATTAATTCCCAATACCAACTTTTTTAGAACACTCTTGGAATAACACTGTAAAATTCTAACCATTGTAAAACAAACGTCGAAAAGAGCTTTATGCCGTCTATCTCCGTAAAAATTCCTTTCGAACAGATGGTAAATAACAACTATGAATAATATTAATATGTATTATATAAGACGGCTAAAAGGCTGAGGTGAAAAAATTAACATTTGATTTGACTATTTTTAACTCAGTGAGACCTCCTTTTAAATTCATCCAGGCCCCAGCTCCCCTGGCCTTTAAAAATTATCCTTACTCAAAATATAATTAAGTATTTTAAATATATCATTTTCCATATGCTAGATTTGCTGTTCCGATTTCGCAAATAAAAACGTCGATGACGTCATGGAATCTAAACTGAAATTATTGCCGGAGTCGTGTGGCGACTTTAGCGGGAATCGTATCATGCATGGAAGAACTGCCGGCCTCTATGAATTCCCGTGGATGGCTATCATACTAAAGAATCAATCGAGTAAGTGAAAATTATATTATTTGTTTAATCTATATATATAAAAATGAATTGCTGTTCGTTAGTCTCGCTAAAACTCGAAAACGGCTGAACGGATTTATCTTATCTTGGTCTTGAATTATTCGTGGAGGTCTAGGGAAGGTTTAAAAGGTAAGAAAAATTCGAATTGCCGGGAGCACGCGAACGAAGCCGCGGGCGAAAAGCTAGTCTTAAATAAAATGAGAGTATATGCGCGTGTTTCCCCTTTTAGAGAAGGCGTAACCGCTTAGCCACAGCTTCTAGGGGTGCGACTGGAGACATCGCATCGCCGTTAGCTATGGCTGAGCGGTAATAGACAAGTTCTTATGTCATGTATGAATCCTCAACCAAGTTTCGAAAGATAACAGATTTTGACCAAAAATGATTGAGTGGGTTTATTTTAACGCGAGTACTTTCCATATTGAATAAAATTATCACGCTCGCTGTAAGTAAAGTAATTGAAACGTCGGGTTAATATAATGTAATATAAAATAATATACAAACATTGACCGGAAACAATTTTAAGATACATTTTCCTTAATGAACTTTATATGTAAAAACTAACCTTATATCACACACAAAAAGTTAGTACATAATACTGGTGGTTATAATCAGTAATGTAAAATAATGTATAAAAAATCCGTTTAAACAAACAAGTTAAGTAAGTCATTTGAAAACTAGTATTACTCAACATGTTTCAAATTTAATTTCAATGATAGATGGTAATTCAGGTGGCTACGTACATTGCGCTGGGAGCATCATAAATTCGAGATACATCCTAACCGCGGCTCACTGCGTGCTTCACGTTGATCTAATGGGCGTCCGAGTCGGGGAGTATGACATCAGCACTGATGAAGACTGTCAGGAATCGTATCATGGAACGATATGCGAGTCTAATATACAGGTAAATCTATGTTTGCAATTCCATATAATATAGCATCATCATCACTATCACTACATAGTATAAAAAAGTCGCTTTCTCTGTCTCTATGTCCCTTTGTATGCTTAAAGCTTTAAAACTACGCAATAGATTTTGATGTGGCTTTTAATAGATAGAACGATTCAAGAGGAAAGTTTATAATTTATATGTATGATAACATCCATTAAATATTGAAAAAATACTGTAATTTTTGAGGTTTCTAATGTGATGTCGTTAATTATCCGTTTACATTGTAAACGCAGGCTGAACCCTACGAGATTTATCATAATAATTTACTAATTTTTATGTACAATGCTCACAGTTTTTCTGTAGTGTATTTAGTATCAGCATTGCACCCGTGCGAAGCAGGGGCGGGTCGCTATTAATATATAATATTCCTGGACATTTAACACAACGCCATCTAGTCCCAATTAAACAAAGCTTATACTGTGGTAACTTCATAACTAATAGACATTCTTAAACATACTTTTTTTTAAATACATAGATATATTGACAGCCAGACAGTAGGGATTTTTAAAATATTCATCACATCATTATTTTCTACTCGTGGGGATCGAACCCACACCCTCCGACGCAACAGACCATTGCTGTATCCACTACTAGATCCATCCTTGGTGTTCTAAACATGGAATATATCTATTGTTACAGGACTTTTTCATAGAAAAGATCATTAGCCATGAAATGTATAACTCCGACGGCCATGAGAACGACATTGCTTTGATACGAGTTGATGAAGACATTGACTTCAGTTATAGTAAGTACCTTATGTAATGTAAATTAAATAACTTTTTGCCAAATAATAGAATCAACTTTCTTCCACTAAAACATAGAAACTATAAACTTTGTTTTTTATTTTTTTTTAATTAATTGTGTTTTTAATTTAACAAGATCTTGCACCGATCTATGGGACCACACTGACACTACTCTTTTGATAAAAATAATTTTCCAAATCGGTCCATAAATGAGATATGCGGTTAGTGGTAACGTACATAAAAATACGGTCTAATTTAGAACCTCCTCCTTTTTTACAGTCGGAAAAAATACATAGCCTCTTATTCGTATAGAAAATAGAAAAGCTTTTTATGCCAAACATTTTTACTTCTTTTTTTCAGGAAATGCGAAAGCAATATGTCTACCGATATCTGAACATTTACGAAAAAAGAAATTGATCGGTGAATCAGCGACAATCGCAGGTTGGGGGCGCAATGAAATGGGCGAGCCATCCTTAGCCTTAATGAGAGGTGACATCCCCATTCAGACATGCAAAGCGAACAAAAGGTACATTATACTTTACTAGCTGCGCCCCAGGGCTTCGCTCCCGTGGGAATATCGAGATGATATATAGCCTATAGCCTTCCTCAATAAATGGGCTATCTAACACTAAAACAATTTTTCAAATCGGACCAGTAGTTCCTGAGATTAGCGCGTTCAAACAAACTCCTCAGTTTTATAATTTTAATATTAGTATAGATATTAGCTGTGCCCCGCGGTTTCACCCGAATATATTTCCTGTTCCCGTGGGATTTTCGGGACTTAAACTTCAATCAATCTCTATACAAAATTTCATCCAAAATTGTTTCAGTGGTTTACATGTGAAGAAAATTCAGACAGAGTTACTTTCGCATTTATAATATAAGTAAGGTAATATCTATATCTAGTATAGTATTATATTATCTGTGTTACTATACACATATTATAAAGGGTAAACATTTGTTCACACAAAACTACTGGGCCGATCAAAAAAATCACCATTAGAAAGTTACATCTTCAATGAGTGACATATACAATTATGAAAGTTTGTCAATCACACCGTTACTACTGCATGTTTTTGTTGAAATCACGTATAAAATTATGGATATCTTTTATTGATCCATAGAGCCCTGTATTTAACTTGACTTAATTTAATATAATGTAACCAGATGCTTGTAACATAATAAAGCGTATATTCATATAATGTTTCACAATGTTTCACAGCTAGCATTTCATCCGTTTACAAAACATTTATAACATGTTCCTAAACACGTAAAGAATATAAAAAGGGTCGGCGAAGCTTTGTTGATTTGATATGATTTATTTATTGAACTTCATGTACTTCTCTTTCTTCACTTCTCTAGTCTCATTTCATGTATTTTAATAGTATCTTATAATTTTACAGAAATGTCATATGTGCGGGCGACTACTATATTGATTCTTGCAACGGGGATTCTGGAGGACCTCTTCTATTGCAAGAAATGTATAAAAACGTAGAACGATACGTACAGTATGGGATTGTTTCCTCTGGAAAAAAAACTTGTACTAATGCGATAGGCATATATACTGACGTAACTAAATACATTGACTGGATTCTAGATAAAATACAGCCATGAAAAAAAAAAGCCGTGGTTATTTGATATCTATACTATCTATACTAGTATTATAAAGAGGAAACCTTTGTATTTTTGTATATTTGTATTAAATAGGCACAAAAAATACTGGACCGATTTCAAAATTCCTTTTACCATTACTTAGAGGGATTCTTCCGAATCCGTATAGGCTATATTTTATATGATAAAAATATATAACATTGTGCTGTTTTTTTCTCTCAAATATTTTTTCTTATCTTGTAATGTTGTTTTAAAACCAACATGTTCACTCTCTGAAAAATGTTATCGCTGTGCCTTGAAATAGGCGTATCGTGTTATAATTTTTTTTTCTAAAAAAGTGTAATTAGCTGTAAAATACCTATGAGAAATAAATTAAAATGATGATTTCCTAGCCTCTTTCCATTATCAGTTGCACAACCTTTTTGGAATCTCTAAATATTGTTTACCTATATTAGATCGACTCTGAATCGCTAGATTTGTAGTAATTACCATATAATTGAAATTATAAACATATTATTTAAAGTTATCAACATATTTAAAAAGAAAATTTTATAATTGCCGTTTTGGCATGGTGAACCTAATTGCGAGAGCATACCGCAAGTCACATTTTTGTTTTAATGCTAAATCAAAAAAATCTTCTCTTTCCATGAGTCCCTTTAAATATGAAAAATCAATCAAACAATAAATATCTTCTTTCTAACAGAAAATGTAAAAAACAAAATATAAAGACTTTTGCCAGGGGTAATAACCTAACAAACTCAACTTTACGTAAGCACGAGAATACATGAGAGTATTCTTACAGTATAGGTTTTATGTAAGTTTAGATTTTAGTTTTGTATAATTTTTGAAACTGTCTATTCTATACAAGAAAATGACACCTCCGAGTGTCTCCGACACAAATCTATTGTTTGATTTTAAGTATGTATTAGTAACAATAAATACTTTTGTATTTTTTATTTGTATTTATAAATGAATCCTTTTATTGCTTTTAGTCTCATCGACGGTCTATTTAGTGGAGGATGGTATTATTCCTCCAACAAAAAGGAAGAATCCTCAACCAGTCCGAAGCACAGGACTGGCCGACCGTTAGGCCCCGAGCATTGATGTTTGGAAGTGGTATATATGCTTAACGGCGAAAACATTTCGACATCGCGATTTAGGAATTGTGACGTCACGTGACGCCACAACTTTATTTAGTTTTATATTTTTTCTACATATAGTTACAAAATTACACATAGATAAGCCCTATTTATAACCTATGACCAGGAGATAAAAACGTTGATTTATCTGTTTACAGCATTGTAATCAATTTAAATTTTTATATCATTTGCAATAATAATATGTTACTCATACGATATCATAGAGATACAAACATATATGTTTATATTTCTTTAATGGAGTAACTCTTCTCGTTTTCCCAAAATTACCGTTCACTGCTCTGCTCTGCTCCTATTGACTGTGATGATAATATATACACTTTAACCAGCTGAGGAGTATGAAAAATAATTGTAAAAATTTGATTTTAATCTTTCATTAAAATCAATTTTTTTATATAATTGTAATAATAAATTCTGTCAGACAAAATTTTAATGATTAGGTAAATTTTTAGCACCAGTATCGATTCCTTATCACCCCGTGATAGTTATTTTGGAAATATATTTAATGTACAGAATTTACCTCTCTACAGATTTATTATAAATTTATGAGAAGAGACTCGTCTTATAAGTAGAGATTTGTGACCCTAATCAGTTACAGCAAGAGCGCGTAAGAGGTCGCACGTAGTATTATCTCAATGTATACTCGTTCAACAAAATCTTAATTAATACATATCTGCTCGACACCATGTTGCTCAAAATTACTCTTTTAAGTATTTTTATGCTTCATGCATTCAAAGAAGTCACTTGCAGTAAGTATTTTACAATATTTTTGAAGCTTTTAAGAATGATTGCTTTGTAAGAAATAATACCCAAGTAATGTGGTTAGTTTCCTTACATTGTAATTTATATTATAAGCATAATCATGTATCCAACTGATTACGAAAAAACGGCAATTGAATATTTAAAAAAACAATTTGAAAATAATGCAAAATCGGCTCACTTTAACATTAATTTTAAACCAGTTTTTGCATAGAAAAATAACTATCATATTTATTTTATGAAAGTATAGATATTGTATATATATACGCTGAATTTTTTTCACTTATTTTCGTGAAGTAGTTTATTTTATAAAATTATTTATAAATCGCTAAAAATTATTGCTCGAAATATTTGTAACAAAATCATAAATGAAAATAATAATATCAAAGTTATTCGTTACCAGTTCCGAACTTATGTAGACAGCCTGACTACATATTGTAGTGCACGTAACTTCCAGCCAAATTCACAAAATTAAAAAAGCACCTAATTTTGGAAAGCGCCCTATTAAGGTCGCTCACTTTAGAGTGACACAAATAGAAAGCGCCCTATGAAGGTCGCTCACTTTAGTGTGACACAAATATAGCTTATATAGGAAAACCTTTACTATAAAGTGAACACCGGTGTCCTTTACTTGGGCGTGGATGGATAAATCCGTTTCACTTATCAATTTTTATTTAAAAGCGAGTGAGTGATATGCCTTTCATGTCCTACAAGACCTTAACATTTTTTTCACATCTCCACTCAGGATCGAAATAAGGTTCTCTCGGTTATAACTAACTAACAACTAAACCAAGTTGGCAGTAATTTTCTCTCCTATCTCCTCTCAATACAATACGAGCCTTTACTAGGAATAAAATATATTGAATGGCCCTAAATGGCACGTATTAGTAAAAATATATACTTTTTTAATGTCTTTATAGTTTATTATTAACATAGATTGTAATATGTATGTATGTGATATGTAATTACAGTGAAATGGCAACATCTACGCTGTTTTTCATGGATCAAATTTTGCTGGATATTTTCACTTATAATGACGTTACATGAAGCATCAAATTAACTCAAATATATTCATGTTTTCCTTTCAGAAAACTGCACTGCTGGTCGATTCTGTAAAACACGATTTTCGATTTCGAATCTCTTCTCGACTCTCACCCTCACTTCGAAATTCACTTCGATTCTCACATTTTTAGTATTCTGTAACGTCAATGTCGCTCAAGTGAAGTGAAATGAGTTTCGATATGTCGAGTGAAATTACGTCATAAATTAGTGATGACCTGTTTAGGTTACAGTTTTACATTAAAAAAAATAATAAACCATTATTTGAATGTATTTCGTTCACGGTTACACATAATTGTTATAATTGAGACGTTTATTCACAAAAAATAATTTTTAAACTCGATTTATTTGAAAAAGACATCTAATACACCTTAAATCCTTTTTTCAGATAAAAAATGAACTATGAAGTCTCTGACATTTTCAGACTTTGAAAAGTCAAAATACCGATTTGTCATTATTCTTAGCGCAATTGTTACAAAAATTATCAATAATTAAGCATTTTAAGCATTATTTAGACGCTGAAGAAGGCAATTTTGTTGTGGAGGATTTATATCTCTACTCTGACAATATTTCTTAGTTTGGAATTTCTGAAAATGTATCGAATAGAAGCAAGGATGAAAACGTTTCTGGAAAACTATAGCAACTATTAGAAGGAGACCTACGTACAACCTACGATATGGCCAAACGCCTATTGCTTTTGTCAGATATATTATATAGTGATCAAGTTGTTTATGTTAAAATATGTTTTTCTTATAAAAGTATGTACATCTTAAAAAACAAAGATAAATAAACTTGCATCACTTACTATGTGGGTCTGTTTTATTATTTCTTTATACAATAGTAACGAATTTTTGTTTAAAACGACATTAAATGTTGATGGTTTATACATTTGTGTAGGTTTCTTAAAACTTAAATACCTATACAATTATATTTTCTTAAATAAGAGATGACACATTCAATGAAAGACTTTGTTTATATATTAATAGATCTTATTTTAATAATTATAATCTTTATTGTACAGAAATTCATACGTTATTATAATCGAAATCCTTAAAAAAATCATGTAGAATGCTAATTAATTTCCATAATTTCCAATGTGTAAGTGTAAGTCTTGTGTTTAATTCTTAGTGGTCTCTTCTACACACAACATTTTCTTCGGAATATTTAAAAAACGCGATATTTTGAAACATTATTGTACTTAGGAACGTACATTTTCAAACTTTGTAACAATCCTTGCTCTAGAAATGGCATAAAAATTAAATAAACCAACATTTCTGAGTTTTCAATTGTATTTTCACTCACAAAATACCTATCGTATTATTTGACGTATGGAATCGAAGTATGATTCCGAATATTAATTAAAAACTTATTACAGAATACCGTTATTTGTCAAATATTTCATTTTTCACTTATAAATAGTTCAGCTACTCTACGCTGTCCCTCGTTGGCGCTATGGTCGATTTTCACAATGTTACAGAATACGAATTTGACATTTTAACGCGGATTCGCGAGTGAATTCGAATATGTGATGTTAACAGAATCGACCTGCTGATTGTCAAACGTACTCGGACTGCAAGGCGGCCGTAGAATATGAAAGATATAATGCAAATTATTTGCAAAAATTGCAACAATCGTCCTGTGGCTACGATGCCGAACTTAAAAGAACTAAGGTAAGTTAAATCGTCCATTTAATAAAATTTTATTGTATAAATATGTATCGTATATCCCTTTAAGCACGTTGTGAATCACGTAAAAACCATTGGATGGATTTCGTCAAAACAGGATTATATTAATTACAGGATTATTAGCAACTCGACGTATTTCTTACAAGAGGTGAAAGAGGACCTTATATGCTATAAAATAGGCCACATTTATGTTGCAAGAAAATATATAGTTTTTAAGATATTCAAATTTTAAATGTTTGTTTGAAATTTCGACTTACGGTCGCTCCAAGTCTGTTTTTTAAAATACGTCTATATACATATATAATATGTTACACTTTTTAGGTTTATCTTGCAAGGGGTGGTCAGTGCATATTAAAATTAAATCCGAGTTCGTGGGGTTGTAACCATCATCTTAGAAAAAGGGTTGCATAATTTGGTTCTTATGGTTTATCCGACAACCTCCTCTTTTTTTTGAAAGTCGGTTTAAAAAGCTAAAGTAATTGTTAGGATATAAAAGGATGTTTGATTTATTATTACATTTTTTCTATAGGAGACTCCGTTTTCCTCTTATAAATAAAATTTATGATCCTGGTTAGGTTTGCTGCTCTGATTTCGAAGAAAATAAGTTCGATGGCAACATGGAATCTAAACTAAATTTATTGCCGGACAAGTGCGGCGAATATACACGCAATCTTATCATAAATGGGAGAATTGGCGGCCTCTTTGAATTCCCGTGGATGGCAGTCATACTAAAGTCTACACCGAGTAAGTGGAAATTATGATATTATCAGAAGCATTTGCAGTTTCATGTTTTAAGTTCTACCTAGTTTAAGACCTATGTCATTTTTCTATGCGAATGTCACTTGGTAGCTGTTAGATGTCAACAAAATCCTTTAATTGACACATTTTATACTAGTGTGCGTAATTATCCCTTAACCACCCTCTACCGGTCTCAAAGAACGCACCGTATTTTTGAACTAAAAATCGCACATGTACAGTCAGAAGCATATAATTATATATGACTGTGGTTTCGTGTTCATGTCGGATATTTTTGCTGTTACGTTAGTCAGATATTATTGAACTCATCCTTGCGGCAGATATTTTTGCTAATCTACCCATAGTCACATATATATGCTTCTAACTGAACTTGTATAATGTGTTTGTTCGTAACTCTATCTTAGTACATCAAAGATAATCGTCAGTGGTCTGTGAGGCAGCACATCGGTGGTTGTGTGATTTTTAGTGATTTATTTTCCTTGCTTTAGACTTAAAATGCATAAATGTTAAGCATTGCAATCATGTTTTCGCAGATTCTTTTTTATTAGATTTAATAATTCCTTTTTTAATTTATAAAAAATACAACGACAATTGTAAACATTGAAGTTCCAAATGTTACAGGCATCATCATTACATCATCAACAGACACACACACTATTATTAGGCTTTTTTTATATTGAAAATAACAATGATGTTATATAACTATAGATATGTTACTATCCCGGTAATTTTAAGATTTCAAACGGATACATATATATCCACACTAACTTGGTACCTAACGATTTTGACAGAATACATAGGTACAACTAAAAGCTATAAAATGCCTTCGTGTGTATTTAGAAAATGCACGAACTATTAGGAAAATAAAAGTCAGGCATAAAATATATCATTGACCGAGCGAAGCGAGGTCTCAGAGTCGAGATGGCCGGGCGTTGTATGTTTGTATGTTTGTATGTAAGTATGAAAAACTTTGTCCGACGATAACTTGAGTATCGTTTATCCGATCTTGATAAAATTTCATAATCGTATAGTTTAGACAAAAGAAAATGTCGAGTTCGAAGATGAGCGTAATCGGTGGGGGAGTAAAGAAGATAGGGGGGATAAACAGTTAAATGTTTGTCGGACGATATTAGGTTTACTTTTTATCCGATCTTGATAAAATTTTGTAGGCAAATAGTATAGATAAAAAGAAATCTTGAGATCGAAGATGAGAAAAATTGGTATGGGGTTTGCGAAGATAGGGTCAATAAGCGAGTAAAATATGAATATACCCGAGTGTGGTATCAAATGAAAGGTCAATATTTGTACATAACATAAAAAGTATTGAATTATTTTTAATATAAGCCGTTTTTAAAACATAAGTAAAATAAGAAAAAAATAATTTTAATCAACGCCATCTATCACATTTACAGTTCATTATTATGAATCATTATTTCTTCAAACATCGATAATACTCAATAAAATACGAATTTCATAAAAGTTAACGTATGATAACTTAAAAATATTATATTTTAACATTAGGAATAGTTTTTAAGTGATGATTTTTAAAATAACACAATTACAAATTACTCATACACTAAGGTTCCTTAGTGCCTCCGCCATCTAGTGGAAGCAACGCATATATATATATAACGATTGAATAAAACACCAACATAATAGCCCCAGGTGGCCCCTTATAAATGAATTTATTTCCAAATATTTTGTTACAGAATTTTTATTTTTATTAAAGTATGTATAAAAATTTTGTAAATTTTGTAATAACCATTAATTAATGAATATTGAATTGAATTGCTTTCCGATAAGTAACGGTTCGATTTACGTAACGGTTCATTGTTTCTTTCTCAAAAAGATAATAGTTGTATTATTTTCTTTTTATATTTAACGACGATGTTTACTATGCCACGAAAAAATAAAAGTATAAAAAACCGCGTTTAATATATAAAGAACAAACGTGATATTTGAAAAATACAGATACGAGGATTCTAAATCGCGCTATAGATTTTATTTTAAATTCCTATATTAAGAATTGTATTTTTTTAAACAATAGCTACGAATTACAAATATCGAATGATTTTTCTTATTATACGACGGAACGTCATAGTATAACATAAACAAATGGTTTTCAATCATTATAACGGGCGGTTCTAATCAACCAATCAAAACCAAGTTTAGTGGTAGTGTTTGGTAGATAAGTTAACGTCACGTTTATTGTAGAAACGCTTTTGACTTACGTCTAGTATTGTATGTAATGTATTTTTAATTTTTCAATACTCAACGTTCGCGTATGCGTCTGCCGATGTGTAGTCTGGCTTTGGTGTAACATCAAATGTAAGGTCTCGATGAATATAAACATTACAACGCGAGGTCCAGCTCGGGGCGAGCCACTAGTAATATAGGTGCTATTTGATATCATATCATGATTTTAATGTCTGTCAATTATGAAATGACTGCCAAAGATGACGGCTCGCAATTTTTCACAATGTTTTGTATGCATTTAACATATCTATACATTATAATATATCATTGGAAAATATTCTGTATTGTCAACAGTACTGGATTATATCGGGTGCATTGCATTTTTGTATGTTTTTATTGCTTTCAATCTTGACACTGACAATATTAATGCGTGTGCGACTAGCCTTACATGTATGAACAAATAAAAAAATGTTTCAAAATCAATTTGTAGCTTACGAATACGTGCATTGCGTTGGCAGTATCATAAATTCAAGATATATTTTGACTGCGGCTCACTGCGTGGTCGGTGGTTATGGCATGATCGTCAGAATTGGCGACAGAGATATCAGCGTCCATGAGATATGTGAGCAGACACCTAGTGGAACGATATGCAATGAGTGGCAGCTGGTGGGTTTTCAATGGTACAACTTACTCACTAACAATTAGGACTAATTAACTTACTCACTAACAATTAGGACTAATTAATAATGCGATATAAATTATCTACTTTTTATTAATAGAAATGTTAATTTTTTGTATTTCAACAAGTAGGGTAGAATTCATTACATGATTAGAACTCGTTTAGATTAAATTATAATTGCCATTTATGTATCGAGCTTAAAGCGTAGGCACAGCTTTACTAATTAATATTGTTACAAAACACACTAAAAGTTATTTATAATAAAGTTAAAAACTTGTTTTTTGAACATTTGAAAAGATTGCATTTATATCAATTTCAGTTTCACTAATTGTCTTGTTAAACAATTTCAAAATTAATTGAAGCGAGCAGTTCATACCATTATTTCTAATGGGGTATATTTCTAAGACAAGGAAAAGCAGGAACATTAAAGCCAATGTCAGACGGAAGTCCTACAATCTATCTCATTATTTAAAACCTTATATAGAAAGTTGAGAAATTCAATTCAGATTCTCAAATGATATATATTCTTACAGGACTTCTACATAGAACAAATCATTGCTCATGAATCGTACAACACCTTCACTAAGGTGAACACCATCGCTTTGATACGACTTGAAAAGGAAATTGACTTCAGTTACAGTAAGTACTTCATTTAAAGTGAATAAAAAATATTTTGTAGAAAATAGAAAACGTTTTAAACGTTTGTTTTTTCATTTTTTAATTACTATTAATAATATAATGCCTCCCCGACCGACAGCGGTCATGGTGGCCAATCTCATCAGAGATCAGCCAGGTACGCAGGAGATATTATAGTGCACAAGTATATGCGCAAACACAGGTACACTCTCTATTCCTTCACCCTCATAATCCGATGGGACGGCAGACCGACACGACCGGTGAGAGATTTGGCGCAGGACCGACGGCTTTACGTGCTCTCCGAGGCACGGGGGTGTTCCAACACCGCCAACTTCCAGACTTGGGGCTGCTATTGAGACTTTTTTAGAAAATCTCAATAACATTTTTTTTTTTATGGCCCCACCCGGGAATCGAACCCGAGACCTCTCGATCTGTAGTCAAAGATGCAACCACTAGACCAACGAGGCAGTCACTTAAATTCAAAGTCAATTACTATTAACAAAAGATATAAAAAAGTCCCGTGTCCCCTTTTGGGGCATGATTTTAAATCTGATCTGATCATTTATCATTTAGGGGCAAATAGATCAGCCTTCTGTGCACTACCAGATTGAAACTTTTCGCATCTCCACCGGGGAATCCAGGACCTCTCCTCTCGTTTATAGCACACGCACTGAACCAACGAGGCGGTCAAACTATACGCGTATTAGAATAACTTAATCTACATTAATATTTTACACGAAAACTTTGTTTCTTTGTTTGATTGTAATAAATAGGTTCAAAAACAACAACAAAACAACTGAACGACTATATATTTAACATTATGCTACGGGAGCAGAGCCGCGCGGATCAGCTAGCTTAAGATCGCATCATTCGGAATATTTTATGTGAGCGAATTGTTCTTAAGAGTTAAAAAAATTTTAAACCATTTATATAATAACAATATATTTAAAGGTTTTTTTTTCTTTTTTTATGTTATAGCAGGCAAGCGGGGCATGCGGTTCACCTGATGGTAAGTGACTGACCGCAGCCCATGAACATCTTCAACATCAAATTGTCGAGATGCCTTGCCGTTTGATGGAAGGGGGCGGGATAAGGTTAGGATTACTGATAGGAAGTCAGGAGAGAATCAGGACGGGATGGGAGAGGATTTTGATGGAAATACAGGTCTCCGGGCACCCGCTCACCGTGCGAAACACGGTGCAATACTGCTTTACGCCCGTTTTCTGCTGGGGAGGTGGTAATTGCACCGGTGCGAGCTTGGCCCAATCGTGCAATGCTCGGCTCCCTATAATTTTACTTCATTACTTTTCAGGAAACGTGAAACCAATATGTCTACCAATATCTGAACATTTACAAAAAAGAAACTTGATCGGTGAATCGGCTATCATTGGAGGCTGGCTGAAGGGATTGGGAGAATGGATATGGTTAAACTTAATGAAAGGCAATATACAGACATGCGAAACAAGCAACAGGTGAAATTATATTTCATTATCTATACTAATATTACAAAGAGGAAACTATAAACAATATATGACTTTGTGATAATATCATAAGTTTCGATTCAAAATGTAATCTCAAATCATAATGATTCATCAACGAAAGTTTTGACTTTTTACCTATTTCCTTAATATCAACTATTTAGTGCTTTGTCAACAGAATGCGTTCTTACCCCTCGCTCGTGAGAGCGCTATAGACGATTGTCACTTTGATGTCAAGCGTTGTATTTTTTACAAATGTTGTTTTAGCACTGCCCTAATGAATATGTGATAAATGACTGCATAGAGACCAAAGATTGGCAGAATTTGTTAAACACAATGCTTACATACCGATTCGCACGATAATTCGTATAATAATATAACAATTAAGTCAGAAAATTATGGATATCATGCTCACACTCTCGTTCTATACGATCATGATAAAGCAGATAGATATTATAATTTATAATAATTCTTCCACATCTGATTCACTTGACTATCCAATAAGAAACAATCTCGCAAACACTCTGCTATCGGTTTAGTGACTAGTATGTACGTTGCGTAGCCTTAATCCATCCGTGTGAAAACAGAGCACCGTTAAAGCGCGACATTTTAACGTTCTTAAGCCCCCTCTACATATCGACAGACGCAAACGCGGAGGTCATCTATCAATGGATGGAGGCTGCAACGGCAGATGTAAATTACCTACTATGACTGGCTACGGATAGAAATATTACCCCGTCTTTACGTCCACGGACAACATTGGCAGATGTCATCCGCGTATGCGTCTGATGTGTTTAGGGGGCCCTAAGCAGCGTTAAATACGCGCTATATTTGACTAGTCCTTAAAACTTGATGAAGAGGATTATTATTTAAACCATGCTTTACAACTTTGCAGAAATGTCATCTGTACGGAAGGTATTGATTCCTGCAAAGGCGATTCTGGGGGACCTCTTATATTGAAAGATACGTCTAACAACATGCAACGATACATACAGTATGGGCTTGTTTCTACCGGAAAACAAACTTGTAAGAACGCATTAGGCGTATATACTGACGTTACTAAATACATTGGCTGGATTCTAGACAAAATAGAACCATGAGAATTATAAAAAATATAAATAGAATAGAATAAAATGCTTATAAAGAACATATTTTAATAGGGAAAAGGCCTTCCTATCAGCACAACAACGATAATACACATTATGCCGTGGTTATTTGTTATTCGTCATAAAATAATTGTACAAAATATATCTTTTCTTTATGCAAAGTACCATAAAATGTTTAGATATAGTTTAAATATAGTTTAAGTCTTGCCTGATTTTGGTTTGTATAGATGAAAAAGTCTATTATATACAACACAGCGAATCCTAGTGTCTAGTTTTAAGAACATCTTTGAAACAATAAATATTTTTGTATTTGTATTGGAAAAGGGATTATTTACTTGCTCTTACTTAAGGAAAATGATTTTTTAAGTTTCTACTTACATATAATCTAGTATCAAGTAATTGCCTTGGATTTCCTTCATAATACACACCTTATAAAACCCTTTTTTAATAATACTTATTGAATTTATTAATTCAATCTAGGAGGTAAGATAATAAGATATAGTATATAACTTTTTAATTCGACGAAAAATATCATACACTTGAGATATACCTGAAATTTCTACAAGAATTGCCAAAATTAACCTCCGAATCAATTTTATCTCGTAGCATGAAGAAGCACAAGAAATATAATCATTATTTCTGTAAAAGTACATTATCATCCTTCTACACTGTCAACAAGAAAGAAAAGTAAATACACATAGCTATTAATTTTTATAATCTTATAATAAAACTCCAATTCATGAAATACATTATATTTATTTATAACTAACTTTATAATTATTTATATTTAATGGAAGACATTGAATTTAAGTAAAATTGTGATATAATAAAATCACTTGTTGTTATTTACAAAATCTACAAAATACACCATGATATACTAATAATATAATGAATATAATATTATATGTAACCTAAATTATAATGATATATAGATCGCAAGCCAACAATTCGAGACGAAGTTCCTTTTGGCTCGTAATTTGACCACTGCTTTACCGATTACGAGTATTCATACTTCATAGTCATCTGCTGGATTACTTACAAATTTGTTCATACTGTTAAAGCTTTCATTTAGCTTCACCTATCCAGTTGTCTGTCGGTTATTGGAATTAAAACAATAAGAATAACAGTTCTTAATGATAAGGTTACTTATAATTATCTCGATTATAGATAAAGCCGGAAACTTGATGACACGGTTTAGTAAGTCTACAGCTCGGTATATAGTCTATAGATAAATTAGTTTAACTAATAAACTAGTTTCTTAAAAAAAAGATCACCTATGATTTAATACAAGTCATTTGATATAAAATCACAATATAGATAGGGACAGACGTAAAATTACTCATTTATAAGCGTATACAAGTTAAACTGTTCCGATGTAGCCTGATATCTCAGACTCCGCCAACATAGCATATATATACGTTACTCGACCGCGCTTCGTATGGAGTTTGACCTCTATACCTATCTATTTTGCGATAAATTCTCGAAACTACAATTATTTTTATAACTAAGCGCACCAAGGGACTTCAGCGTCAAAGACATGTCTAGGAGGATGCAGAGGAGCGTGGGAGTGGTGGGGCTGAGGCGACCCGTGCAATAGCTCACACATGAAACTGATATACGTTATCGCCAGGCGTAATGTCTCTATGCGAGAAAGCCTTTTCTCGTACGCAAATGTGGGTACCTGTTAAAACAATATGAAAATTATCTTTAAAGCTCCAACCCGCAATTCAATTAAATACTATACATAACTTGCAAAAGCGTTCTAAATAATAATAAAAGGAAGCCTAGTGTACTCACGATATACGAATCTTATGAAAAATATTTTAACTGCATTAAAAATATCGCGTTCGTGGTATCTTCAAATTGGCTCGATCATATCTACCCAGGCATTTGGGTTGGTTTATAATATTAATAAAAATAAGAAACTGCCACCGATCTAAACAGCAAGAACTTTGAGCCGGTTGCCGACCCCTGACGTATGCCTAGTTCCTATAAAAATAAAACTAGTCGTTTTGCTTACGGACAGTACAATATCCTACTAGGCGTAAGTCTAAAGCGATTCTATAATGGACGTGACGTTAACTACCAAAACTTGGTTCTGATTGGTTGATTAGAATCGCCCGTTATGAAAACCATTCGTTTATGTTATACTATGTCGTTCCGTCGTTTATATGAACCGGGCAATAAACCTCTCGCTTACCTTTCGTCGTAGTTTATCAAACGCCTCATTCAAGTTGAACATTCTGCGGCGTTCTCGAATGTTCGCAGCTCGGCGCTGGGCCACTGACGCCACGCGCCGCCGCGGCTTCTTGCCGCCCGGCGTGGAGCGCGCCCCGCGGCCACAGCCCGCTGCCGACCACACTAGTGAATCAATGAAATGAAATCAAATGAAAATATTCTTTACTAGCTGCGCACCAGGGCTTCGCTCCCGTGGGAATATCGGGATGATATATAATTATATAGCCTATAGCCTTCATCGATAAATGGGCTATCTAACACTAAAATAATTTTTCAAATCGAACCAGTAGTTTCTGAGATTAGCGCGTTCAAACAAACAAACAAACAAACTCTTCAGCTTTATAATATTAGTATAGGTTGCACACACCAAGAGACAAATAAAAGTAATAGGCATTTATTAATATATATTCTCTAATGAGAATGTAAAGGCGACCTTATGGCTATAGAGCCATCACTTCCAGGTAACCGTGACTTAGGAAAGGCGTAAAATTATAAAATTAAAAAACTAAGTTTTAACACTTAAGAAACTAATAACAAACAATCAAACGGACTATACATGATATAATATATTATATATAAAATATAATACATAAACTACATACAATCAATATTTATTCATTTAATTTATTATTATTTTTCGTATATATTTCTTTATATTTCAGCTTTAACGCCGGTCATAGCCACATTTACGGGTCAGCACCAAATAAATGTAGCATAGAGGATGAAATATTTATGTGTTTATGTTATAATTTCCTTCTATTTGCAGGATATTTTCATTATTATTATGGGGGATAGTGCCTCACCTAGTGGCGGTTTTATGAGGAAAACGACTGGGAGGCCGGAGTCTAGGACTTTATTATTCTTACTTTTATAAGCAGCATTTTAAAACATATTTTTAGTCATGGCGTACAAAGACAGACCAACTTCTGAAAATTGAAATCCTCTCTCTTGACCTTAAAATTAATATAAATAACACTTTTTAGTAATATTATATATAAACCACAGATAATATAATACTATACTAATATAAACCTTTTCCACTCCTGTCGTAGGGCGTACAGATTTATACATTTAATTTGGATATTTAATTCTTCTAAAATATCAAGGGTTTTTAATTTATATGTAGAAATTTTCGTCGGTATGAATAATCCGTCTCTCATTTTTACGGAAATCGGATAAGGAAAAACAGGGATAAACTTACCGAGGTCAGCTGGTGGAAAGGCCAGGATGTCGGGGTACGGTACCGACGCCGGCGGAGCGTCCCACAAGGGTCCGTACGGGGACACTTCGCTGCCCTAGGAGTAAAAGAAACGGTTAAGTAAGTAAAGTTTGGGAAAGAATTAAGTTTGGTTATAAGTAATTTCATGTTTATCTACTCTTTGTAATGTTTTCCCAATTTTTGTAATATGTTTAAATAGCAATAAATATTTAATTTAGTTTGAATGGTCTGGATGACTGCCAACAAACTCCGCTATTTAGATTACAAGTCATTAGAGGTGTCGCTGAAAATCAGTAGTTGGAGATTCTAGTCTCCAACATATTATGCTGATGTAATGACCTTTTTGCATCACGCAACCCACGAAAGTGTTTTATTTATTTCCAACTATTTTTTTTCTTTGTGAAGCCAAATAAAGATATGACATTATATCATTGTCATTTTATATACAGTGTGATTTTTGGTCGAAGGATGCATTCAAACTAACATAACTAAATGAGTATATTAAATTAAATACGCATACATAAAAATACAAATAAATGTACTATAACACTGTACCAAAAGTTTCCAAAAATTTTTCGAATATATGGACACCCTATCTTACCTTATGTATTTAAGTATTGCGATATTTTTCACTTGCATGTGTGTGGTGTTCACACGGTGTTCATGCATATTGTATTCTCTAGATAATTATGTCATAAATCAAGGTATGTATTTTTCACATATTCTGATTGAGAATTGGATATTGAACAGGCTCTTTGAAGGCGTCTTTCGAGTCACAAAGCATCCTCTACAAGCACTGCGTTTTAGCGTTCATCTACTGCAAGCGACGGCTACGCCACGTTTCGCCATATTATGAATTTGTAGTACCTTTCTATGAAGATATAATTTGATGCGGTTATACAAATAACTAACGGGTTAAATACATAGTTAAAAAATATTTTCATTTTATTTACTCTACCGTCACTTGAGAATGAATATTTGACGGCAATTTTTAAAATACTTATGTAGAATTTAAAAGGAGTTTGACAAGAATAACAGTGATATTGTTAGACTTCACAGATTTTCGAACCGATATTCATCTTAATGGCTTAGTAATGAAACTAAATACTTAGTGAATACTGTTCATATCTATAGTTGTATGTAATCACGAAGCACTCTACTGCCTTACTTATATAAAACGCACTTTCTCAGTTTGTACTTTTAATTATGTACATATATGGCACCCGTCGATAGATGGCATTATGATGGTTCAGAATAATGTTTCATGTTAAGTAAGTCCCTCGGTTTTGGAAATATTCAAATGATGGATTTTTTCAATCTGTTTTTGGATTCATGTCCCTGTGCATACATGCACTACCGACTATTTAACTACAATTTCAGGGGGGGCATGCACGATTTTTCTAAACAGAGATCTAACTGAAATCTAATTATTTTACCCTAACCTTAACCTGACATTGTGTATAAAAAGAATATGCTCAATTGAGTACCAAATAAAGAAAAAACTTACCGGCGTCAGTTAAAATTCAGAAGGTACTATCTCGAAAACCGACGCACCTCTTACTTATTATAAAATATATTTTTCTGAACCATTATAACGTCCTCTATCTTCAGGTACCATATTATTACATTTATATTACCACCCTGTATATGGAGTAGTCATTTATCTGTCAGTTTGTCAGTTTTTCGTATGAAACGCGACTCCTTTAAGGTTTTCACTAATACACTTTGAGACTAAGGTGTATAATTTAGATTTGCATGCTATCAAACTGTGGGTTCTATCCATTAGATTATGCTAATTAACTATAAAAATAGCCTTACTGAAGAACTCCAGACGTGCGGCGTCTCGCTACTGTAGGACATCAGCGGGAAATGAATCTTGAGACCTGGCACTTACACGTTTGGGCAAAAATGTTATGGCCTTTGAACGCCACAACCAACCGATCCTCTACAGTGTGAACAATAGCTTCCACAGAACTGAACTAAATCAAAATATTATATCTCCTACCGTAACGTATAATTTCTGGACGATTATTAATTTTGCTTGTCATATAAAATACATCTTTATACGTTGTACTTAGAGTGTATTTTGTATTGAGTGCTATGATCGCACCCTCGGCAATCCTGGCGCCAGTTCTGGCGTTTGTGATTGGATGATATAGGGGTGGTAAGAGGGTGGTAGTCGCTCATTGGTTGCAGCCGGTGTGGAGGGCGTGGCTAGTAATGACTTCTGGTGAGTGTGATATTTTAGAAATATGATAGATCAAGAAATCTTTAAGAATGAAAAATATTTTTTTTAATTTAACTGATGCTTAACTGGGATATCTTCTTATATCCCCAAAATTAAAGAAAAAAAGAATGGGCACTAAATCAACAAAAATAACATAAAATTTATTGATACCTACTGCTGATATGTAGGTACTTACATATTTATGTTTAAGAAAACTAAACCACATGCAACTAGGATTTCCGAAAAACAGTCTTTTTGTCTTATAATTTTTACTGTTTCAATTTTAAATTAAACCTTTAATATTTATTATAAATAAGTATTTTTAGCGAAAACTCCTTACGGTTGTTTCTTTGCTGTCTTATTAAAGTGTCATTGATGGCTCATAAATATAAGTATATAAAACAAATCAGTTCAGAGGTTTAGGTATGAAGAAGAGGCAGACATACTACATTACATTTGCATTTAACTTTTACTTTTCTTAAATATTTAGTTTTTTTAACCCTATTTTAGGAATTGAAGAATCGAATGAAAAGACGAAAAAATCAATTTTTATCCATTGTTTTAAATAAATAATATAATTATTTACAGCCGGGTCTACACCTGCAACAATAATATAAGCTAAATGTACAAATTAATCTGATATTGATTGCTCAATCGCATTACAATCCGAGGCGTGACCCACGGCAGATGGCGATCAGACACGGTTTCCCCTCAAACTGGGATATTTGTCACTTTTGACACTAAATTAGTGCAAGTGAAGTAAATCCGCATTCATGCCATGCAGGGGTGTGTCGCAATACTAATTAGGACAAAAATATTGTTTTCATAAGAGTATCGATACAGATTATATCAAACAAACACCGCGCGGTTTCTTAGCTTGAGCCTTTGTCACTTTGTGAAGATGCAGCTTTTTAATTGTTAAAGTACCTATAAAATTGCATACTATAAAATTATTCTCAGAAGGGTTTACAGAAAAAGAGATATAACAGAGTATCTGTATTTTGTAGAGTATTCTTTAGTTTGAGAATTAGATATTACAGATGGGGCGGAGGGCAGAGATATTTCCTTTCCTCTGTCCTATTCTCTTCTTATCTCCTTTTATTTTAGTTTTCTTTATATTGCGGTCAATTCTTTGGCTACGATTGTCACTTAACATCATCAAACAATCGATACGTATTTAATTAATCTTCGATTCAATCCCTTTAATTTACATGTCTTCTAGTGCATACATTATTTTTAAAATATGAACATATGAATTTTTGGGTAAGACGATGAAAAAATAATCAACTTCAATGTAACTTGCAGGCAATGAGTTTTAAGCAACACAGGTCACAAAACGGGTTGAGCGCCTTCTATGAGACCTAGACGAAATAAAAAAACCGGCCAAGTGCAATTTGGACTTGTACAAGAAGGGTTCCGCAAACCTCCATTAATATATATATATTTTATTGTTGGTATTTGTTGCTATAACAACAACGACAACGGCAACGGAAATACACGATTCATGAAAATTGCAAAATTGTAGCTATCAGATAAGCATAGTAATAGAGTCCCGTTTTTATCTTTTAAGACGGAACCCTAAAAACATACATTTTCAGATAGATATACCTTAACTTTTTCTCTGCCATCACCATAGTCCACCTTCATCTTCATGCAATTGCATCCAGCAATTGAAATAACGAAAGGGTCTTTAACTGTGTCAAATTATAAGATTTAACAAAACATGTCATCCGTATTACACGCTTCAATTACAGAAAGGGTCGAATATTAAACGAGGGGCGAGCGCATGACGCCACCGCACGTGTCACCCAGGGGGAGGTCTAAATATGTTTTGATATGATAAATACAATGCAGAAAGAAAACTTATTGTTCTCTAATTGGTTTTAGGACCTCTTATTGACACGCTTCGCCACTGAGTTACTGTTTAAATTAATCTTCCTTAAATTTTATATTAATTTAAAAATTAATAGGTGATCCGCGCGTTTTCGCTCCTATAGCAAAATGTTATTTATATAGCCCCTAAAATATAGCATATGTTACTCGTGTAATGTAGCTTTCGAAAGTTTTCCTCTTTATAATAACAGTAAAGAATTTTTTTTAATAATAAAAACATCTTCTGTAAGTGAGTAACACTTTGTACTTTGTAGGTAACTGTCGTTTAAATTAAAGGTATTTGTCGACATAATAACTACATCGCATCATTACGAAATCAGTTGTAATAAATTCCTTACAGACTGTCATTGTGGATCACATTTAATTTTGACCTAAACGATTTACTGTGATCGCCACTAGTTAAAGAAATGCTCCTCTCAATTAAGAATATAGTTAGAACCGTCCGACCCCGTAGAACCTACATGGGTTTTGTTGATTAGATGAATACTTACTCCTTCGGTGAACCTTGGAGTTAGTATTCAGTTTTACCGAGCAATATTCTTAAGCCTAATCTGGATTACGAAAATAATATAAAAATGATTGTAATATTCTGCGCAAAATGGTGATTTTATCCCTAAGCGACACTAAAGCGATAATATGATTTTAATTAAACGGAACCGGAGTTAATACGATAACTTACGCTCTGCCCACCCTATTGTTGTATTATTTGAAATATTCCATAGAAAAGCAAAGTAATATTAAAACGTCCTTTAAATAAAGATTATAAGGAATTTCTAAAACACTGCTATTCATAGATTTCAATAAATAAAATTGAAATACATATACATATGTAATACGTACATTCCAACAAATTTTTGTTTATGTTCATTTAGCACAATTTGGTATCAGTTGCAGTGTAGTGCTTATTTGACATATATTAATGTTTTCATTTGGTAACATTAATTTTCTAAGAGCTACGACCATTTTTGGGGAGGTGTTTGAGGCAAGCTGAAAACTTGTATAATGTCTCTATGATAAATAATATATATGAGGCAATTTTTAAAATACTGTCATTTAATGTATAAAGAATAGAAAAAAATAGCCCAAAAGTCGGGGTGTTTACATTGCCAAGCAATGAAAAAACAAATAAGTTTATAAAAATGTATTTAAGGCAATTTGTGAATATAATAGGGTATTATTTATAGTTTAAATATAGTATTCTCAAAAAGACAGGTTTTAATGGCTAGACTTTCTACAGCTTCTCACCAGCAATGTCTACAGTGCCATGTCGGGTATAATAGGAGAAGCATCAGACAAGTTTCAGATTGCCTCATTTGGCAGTATTTTTATAATTTTTATGAATGTTTTTGTTCATGACGCGTCACGTCCTACTAGCTACCCAGAACAACGAGCAATTTTTATATAAGGCTCAATAAATCGTGGACACCTGATATAACAGCAATATGCAAAATGTTCAGATTTAAATAAGTTAATATCACCCTTAAAGATAAATTACCCATAACAATCGTAATGTAAATAAATTACATGTCACAGTGTTTGTACGCGAAGGACTTCTAAACTACTTAACCGATTTTAACCAAGTTTTACACGATATGTAGGTTGATCCAACTTGAAAGATACGATAGTAGTCCACGCGTGCGAATATCTAGTTTATTAATATTTTTTTGATCGTTAGGCCCTTATCTAAAGGAATTGTAGGGACATTTCCAAACAAGAGTTACAATCATACTCATTTATTCAATAATATTTATTACTTAATTACAATTATAAAGCATCATGTGTTATCAGAAGGCGCCTTCTGAGCCTTTCGCCGCCGTCAGGAGCTCTCTTTCAGTTTTCCGTTCTCATTCGCCTTTGTGATCCTCTCCATGACTTCATGATTGTAGGTCGAATGTAGCATCAGGCCCAAAACTCCGGCCCTGTTGAAGACAAAAATTCTCAACCATACCAAAAAAATCATCACAAGTACATGGTAAGTTTAAACAAAATAGTTTAATAATAATAGCGAAGTTCGAGTGAAAATGTTATCAAATTTCCCTCCTTCCCCTGTCCTCCCTTACCCCTCCTCAACTTCTCTCCCTAGAAAGGCTTGAGGTATCTAGAAGATAACAGACACCAAAACATACCTAGAAGCCATCGCCAAGCATAGCATATATACTCCTTTTTTCCACGAGCTCATCCATTCTCAGCCACTGCCTGCACTGCTCAACTCCTCCCCCTAGTAATGCTTGAAACAAACGTACCTAGAAGCGATCGCCAACCTATTGCTCCTCTCCTTTTCCACCAGCTCGTCTATCCTCAGCCCTGGACCCTCTCCAGGTCAATTCTAACGCTTCTCAACTCCTTCCCCTACAAATGCTTGAAGCAACTAATAGACAACTAATTATAGAACATACCTAGAAGCCATCACCAGCCGAATACTCCTCTTTGTTCCACGAGCTCGTCTATCGTCAGCCACAGCTAGACGCTCTCCAGGTCAATCCTCGCGCTTTTCAACTTCTTCCCTTCAAATCCTTGAAGCAACTATAAGATATCAGACACCAGAACAAACCAAGCGTATACTCCTCTCCTGTTCCACCAGCTCGTCTATCCTCAGCCACTGTCTGACCCGCTCCATGTCGATATCGGCCCTCCTCAGCTTCTCCCACTGGTAGTGCTTGAGGAAACTATAAGACAACAAACACCAAACCATACCTTGAAGCCATCGCCAAGCGTATACTCCTCTCCTGTTCCACCAGCTTGTCTATCCTCAGCCACTGTCTGACCCGCTCCATGTCGTTCTCGGCCCTCCTCAGCTTCTACCACTGGTAGTGCTTGAGGAAACTATATGACAACAAACACCAAACCATACCTAGAAGCCATCGCCAAGCGTATACTCCTCTCCTGTTCCACCAGCTCATCTATCCTCAGCCACTGTCTGACTCTCTCCATGTCAATCTCGGCCCTCCTCAGCTTCTCCCACTGGTAGTGCTTGAGGCAGGACTTCTTGGGCGCGCGGCAGAACTCGCCGGTGGGGTCGAACACGTTCTTGACGAGCGGGCACCCGCACACGTCCGTGTCGCTCACTTTTGGGTCTTTGAAGTGCTCGGGGCACATCACCTGGACGGTAAAATAGTTAATGAGGTTAGAGGTTGTTAGATAAAATTTTAATATACTTTCTAATAGTCGATGTTTTCAAAACACTCGACCTGGCAATTTAAAAAAAATACTAATTGTACCCGCAATATTTTACAATGCTTGGCATTAGCGCTATTTATACATATAAGATCAGTCGAACTGTTTACTCCTTTACCTGACATAAAAAATAAAATTAAAACTTTCTTCTGTATTTTTTTTATTCGCTTATATTATTGTAACACAAGGCGAACCGCTTACTAATTTACATGTAACCGACAAAAAAATAAAAAATGCACATACCCGCAACCTCTTACAATACGTTCCATTAGCGCTATTGTAATAGTCGCAGAACATGCTCTGGCCGTCGATGCGCGTGCGGTGGCGGCTGCCGAACGACGCCTGCGCCTCGTACTTGATGAAGCACTTCTCCATGTGCTTCACCGCAGTGCGCGAGTGGATCTCGTGTCCGCACGTTATGCAGTACATTGACGTTTCGTCGTCCGCTTCCTGGTGAAAACAATTTATTTTAGATTTTTTATTCTTTCATTTTTTTTGATAATTCGTAATAAAAAAAAATAAATGAAACAGCGTAGTTTGTATTTACATCAATACTTAAAAATAGAAATACGCAGGATGAAGTCAAACAGATAGGTTTAGATTGAGACCTAATAACTCTTTGGTCTTTAAACGATTTTCATTCTGATTAAATTTTTTGCTGTATTATTTCCATAACATAAAAAATTATGAGTCAATCTATTCCACATGTTTTACATGTCATTCTCGACTTCACCCAAAAAAAAATTAGATCTATATTTATTTATTTTATTTATTATTATAATTTCAGATATTACATCCACAATTTGTAGGTCAAGTTCTGTTCTATTACACCCTTTGAACTTGGCTGGACACACTGCCGTGAGATCGGTACCTTCTCCTCGCTTTGCTGTATGGTGGCGTGGCGGGCTCGCTCCAGCAGCGCGTCCAGGTCGGTGTGCTGCTTGTCGAGCGCCCGCAGCGCGGCCTGCGCCTTGGCCAGCCCGCCGCGCACCACCTCCAGCGCCTTGCGGTTGTGCTGCTCCGCCACGCACGTGGACAGCGACCACTCCTGGATGCGCTGCGGCAACACCTGCAAATATACAATGTGAGCCTTGAAATTGCTTTAATATGTTAAATGGAGACATGAAATCATGTTTCAAATTTGCAACAATGAAAAACAATGGCATTTTATTTTTCTAAATTACTTACTTACTCCTTTGGCGCAGCGACCCACTTTTCACTAGGACAATTTTTATAAATAAGGAGGGATCTTAGAAAATTACATCATACATTAAAGCTCGTCGAAAAATTACTTTAAAAGCTTACTAGAGTAATCCTCTGACTGAGCAGTACTTAGAGCCGAACTGCGCGGCGCGCGTGCAATGCGGGCCGTGCACTGTGGTAGCGCTGTGGCCAGTGCCCTCACCTGGTATATGCGTGCGGTGGCGAGGCGCATGCCGCACTGCGGGGAGCAGTACTTGGAGCCGAACTGCGCAGCGCGCGTGCACTGCGGGCCGTGGCACTGGCGCGCCTCTGAGGTCTGCAGGTGCGCGATGGACTCTTCGGGCTCGTATGGCTCGCGCTCGTGGTGCTTCTTCTTCGTGCGGTTGCTACTGTTAAAGCACATCAAACCTTTTCATATGATAAAAGTGGAACTAACTCTATCTACCTCTATACAACATCATATGGATCACCATTTAAATATATTGCTATTCATTTTACAAAAATCGATACATTAAATACATAAATATATTGGTCAATACTATAATGAGATGACAAGACAAACCATTGGACTGCAGTGATAGGATGTAAATAGACGTTTATATCTCACCTGGATACTCTCATGCTCTTCTTGTTTTTAACGCACAATCTTTGCTTGCATTTGAGCTTCAGCTTATTGTTCCCTCCGTATTTAAACATGTCTTCACAAGAATCACAACTAAAATAGATGAAATATTTTTTTTAAATAAAATTGTAGACTAGGTCATATTTTTATCAATGGTTTAAATTTGACTTACAATATACAACAACAATAGAATTGTATGAATATGCAACTTAACTGTCCCATTACAATTCAATTAAATTCTACCCCATGACATCTATATTTTAAATCAATATTAGCCAAATGGATCCAGCCATTCTCAAGTTTTAGTGAAGTTAATAACTAACAATCAATTTTTATACATATATGTATATGCAACTTACTGTCCACAATCTGTGACTTGCAAACACCCAACACAGTCTCCGCAGCCATCTTTAACAGGTCTCTTTGAAGATTTATTTTCTGAGTGTTCCTTCTCCTTTTTCTTTTTTCTATCATCTCGACCTTGCAAATAAGAATTAATTCATAGTTTTAAATTTATGTATTGCTTAAGAAAAAAAGGTAAATGAGTTTTTTTTTCAAATTCAATTATTATGTATATGTATGAGGAAGATAAATAATGAATTTTAAGTACTACAGGAAAAATTTTAATGTTATTCACAAATTCAAAATTCAAATTATACTGTCCTATTTACCTGAGTCACCATCATTTTCTCTTTTCTGTGGTCTAAATCTTGTCTTTAAGCTCGGATCTTCTTCACGGCAACGATCACAGAAGTAATTTTTAATATACTTTGCCTCTCTTTCTGATATGTTGATGCAATCTCCATGATACCATTCTTCACAAGCATCACATGCTCTGCAACAATTCATCACTTGTATATAAGTAAAAACAAATGAAATTAGTCTTTGATTGTTTTTTTTTTTTATTTTACTCAAAACATATTGCCACTTCTTTTACATAAAAATAACAAAAGACGAAAGTTTATATTAAGTGCAATTAATCATATAATATATCCATGCTGATCAAGCATCATAGACTTGTCTGGGTATGAACAGCTCAGACACAATTTTGGTACACTTGCCAATAAATACTTCTCTAATAATATACCAGACATTTATGTCAGAATCTCATCCCACTGATATAATGTAAAAATGTAAATAATTATTGTACTTTTATATGTAATCTATACATATAATAAAACAGTAACCGAACCATTTCTGTACATTGAATATTTTTCAAAAAGAGTAGACGGTATGCAATATGTATGTTCTATAGATACCAAAACCATGGTTAAAATTTTTTTTTTCTGTTTGTCTGTTTATCTGTTTATCTGTTTGTATCTGCGTCAATCACGTAATAACCACTGGGCCGATTTTTATAAAATTTCACATGCTGATAGACCAATATTAGGTGCTACTTATAGGCTACATTTTATTTAAAAAATATATTTTTGGGGTGGCTCTCCATACATGTAAACGGAAGGTAAAAAAACAAATTCGCGAATACAACATTGAGTGAGGTTTCATTAGAAAGGTCTTTAAAAATAATATCGAGGTTTCTAAATGCGTTTTCTGATAAAATTAATTTTTGAGATATACGCTTCTAAAGTCGTAAAATGTCATACCATGTGACAATGTGAGATTTTGGTTGACTTGCGGTCATGTCTTTTTATACTCTTAACGTATAGATTAAGACATTAAAACACTCAATGAATCCTCAAAAACCTTAAAAAAATAACTAACTGCCTGCGGCTTCGCTCGCGTGGCTCCTATTTTCTGTATGTTTAAAGAGGCGCACGCTCTGTGAGATTTTGGTCAAACCTATTTCCATAGAAAATTATTAAAAAAATTATAGACATGCGCATATATCACTGGTCCTGCGATCGTATTTTTTTTTCATTTTAGTTGTGCTCCTCTAAAAATACAGAAATTAGTAGCCCACATGTGCGAAGCCGCAGGCGGAAAGCTAGTATGTAATATATTATAATAATAAGAGTATAAAAACTTTTTTGTACTGTGTTTTATTTCTGAATTAGTAATGAAATTGATTTATGAAGTAAAAATCCCAGCTGCATACTAAATAGCCTGATATCTATAGTGTACATTGATCAAGAAAGTTAAATTTACAAAACTGCTACATTAGATATGAATTACTATGTACACACCAATGAAACAAATTCACAAGTAAAGTCAATTCCTGGCTTTTTTTACATCATATAAATATTTAGATTAGGTATTTCTACTCACATCATAAAACGTGAACTATCTGAAGAACGACATATGCAATATGCCTGACCAGCCTGATTTAGCAGCGTTGTTATCTTCGACTGTCGTTCTGGCAAATCGAACTGCTTGGCTATATCAGCTTTCTGCAACAAAAAAGGCATAATCAGTAAATGTATCAAAGAATTCATAACATACAAGACCAACTTTAAAAATATAAACACAACTACTACTTCAGTGTTTGTACTTACACTTTGTCTGTACTTTTTATCACTCATTGTGAAATCCTTATAAAAATAAATGCTAGAAGTAAAAACAGTATAATAATTTAATGTTATAGTAATTTTCAGAAAATAAAAACACTTTGTATTTAATGCTGACAACTGACATATGCAGCGTTGCCAATGCCTTTATTCGAAATTACCCGAAAATCAAAGTTAAATTCCCCAAATTGGGGCAAAAATATGGTCCAAAATATTATATTCCCCGCAAGATTCCCCACAAACAAAAATCAGGTATTTCTTACATTTTTCTTACATTATTTCTTATATGTACCTAGAAAACGACACAAAAATGTGCGGATGAGCTTTTTTTTTTTTTTTTTAGACCGTGACCGGATTTTGTAAATTTCTAATACCTATAAAAGTACGAAAATTTAAATGACGTTTTTTTTTAGGGGAAATCAATCATTCATATCCATTGAAAATACGAAGAATTAACCAAATTATCAGTATTTTCAATGAATATGAAGGATATGACTAAATCCCCACAATTCCTCACACAGAATCATTCCCCACACCATTCCCCAATCGATGCCTAATTACCCGCAAATCGGGGAATTCCCCACACATTGGCAACGCTGGACATATGACATATGTCGATAGAGTATAAAATGGCCATAGATTATCAATCAGAGCACACATAAAACAATGTACAAAAAAAATAGAAAGTGTGATAAAAACGTAAATAAAAACGTGTTGTATATTATTACATAGCCCACGTAAAATATATTTATGCTTTGTAGATGAATTTTTGCATAAAGATTGTTTCGTCGTCATAAATCTTATTTCAACCACCCACAGAAACTAAAATGTTATTAATCTATTAAAATAATATGACAAGTGACAAGTAACATAGTTTCCATAGCAACGATGTGTTTGTTTATTATCGACTTTCGAATGGTTATTTCACGTTTTCGATTGAAAAGTGCCTTTGAAATCGCTTTACGATAATTAAATATGGAAAACCAAGATACCCCACAAATAATTACTCATATAGAACATAATCTGGACCACTCATTATTCGATTGTAAATGGATTCCCTGTTCAGCGAAGTTTGTTGTAATAGGATCCTTACCCAAAGGAAGTGGAACAATCGAAATATTTGAAATTACATCTGGTGAAATAAACAAAGTTAGGGAAATAGAACGTCCAAATTCATACAAATGCGGTACGTTCGGAGCTAGCAGTGACGTTGAACGGCGACTTGCGACCGGGGATTTTAAGGGTACTTTGGAAATATGGTAATATCATTATTATTCCATTATAGATATTTTATTTTCTACTATAATTAAATTAATAAATTATTTGCACACTTTTGCAATTTAATGCTATATGGATTTGAAAGTTGAGAAATTATTACAGGGATCTTGAAAAAAGTTGCCAAGTGTACATCACCAAAGAACATACTGATATTATAAATTCGATTGATGGTATTGGTGGTAATATCGTTAATTGTGGAGCTCCTGAGATAGTAACTGGGAGCAGAGATGGTAAGTTCTTTATTATATTTTATTACCCATAATTCTTATTCTTTCTTATCATTCTCTTCATTTAATGGGGATATTTCGGTGTTCAATAGGAACAGTCAAAGTTTGGGATCCTCGTCAAAGGGGTAAGCCAGTGGCAAACATGCAGCCAATGCAGGGAGAGACTAAAAGAGATTGTTGGGCGGTTGGATTCGGCAACTCTTTCAATGATGCAGAAAGAATTGTTACCGCTGGTTATGATAATGGTGATTTGAAAATGTTCGATCTTCGCACTATGTCCTTGAGATGGGAATGTAATCTTAGGAATGGGGTAAGGAAAAGACTAGAAACTTACAATATATATTAATTATTATAGTATGCATCACCTTTTATTGTAATTAATTATTAATTAATCATAGGGGTGGTGACTACTTAACATCAGACCTATATTCTTCTCTACCTACCCACCATAAAAAAACAATTACTTCCAAAAATATTGAAGCAAGGATTACAATATATTCACCTTTACTTATCAATAAATTGTCAATGAATAAATATTTTTATTCTACCAACATATTATTAAGTTTTTTAAAAAGCATTATTTACTTTTAAGGTTTGCTGTGCTGAATTTGACCGTAAAGATATTCCTATGAATAAGCTGGTGGCTACAACATTGGAGGGCAAGTTTCATGTATTTGATGTCAGGACACAGAATCCTACTAAAGGATTTGCACAGGTATAGTTGGAAAGAAAAAATAACTTATGTCTTGTTAAATTCACGATAGATTTCCAAACCATCATCTATACTTGTTACAAATTATATATATAGATGTTTTATAGCCTTTTTTAAACAGGCATGATGAGTATATCAGCAGATAAAGTCATAAATTATTAGGCACTTGTATGAGAAAAGTCAGGTTTTCTACTGAGTTAAGTCCTCTGACGGCTCCCGCCTAACATCTTGGACATTCAGGAGTGTCTGAAAAACAGCTTTGTCTGGCACTGATCTACCAGGCAGCAAATGCTGAGCAATTTTGTCAAACAATTTGTTGTATGTAATATTCATTTTATAATATGTTTCTGACTATAAAGTATAAACGCATTTTAATTTTTATTACATCCCATTTAATTTTAGGTGTTAGACAACTCAACCAAAAGCGGAACAATATGGGTGGCACGGCATCTACCTCAGAACCGCGATCTCTTCGTCACTTGTGCTGGCAATGGACATGTATCTCTATGGAAGTAGTAAGTTTATAGCATTAATGTAATCATTTTTAATTATTAAGTTCTGCATCTGAAAAAATTTCGGCCATTTCGATTTTGCGACTGGGAAAGAAATCACTTGTGTATGCGTTTAGCCACAAATATGAACAAATAACAATTAAACGCAATAATAATTAATTGCATTAAGATTCCATCAATTATCAATTGAAAGTATTTCAAATATGAATGTAGCAGAATTTCAGCACCTACCATTTGTTTTTTATTATCAATATATTTTCACCCTCTATTTATTTCGCTCAACACTAAACACAAACTGTTGTAAATTAACGCTATCAATTATCATAAAGTCCGAACAAAAATTAAGCTTCTGGATGATTTAAAAGTTCAAATTCTAATCTTACTTTACAATAAGTAAATAACCGTGACATTTTCAGTGAATACCCCGAGCAGCGCTACCACGTGGACGCGCAGGGCGTGGCGGTGGGCGTGGCCGGCAGACTGCAGCGGCTGCAGCGCATGGTTGTGAGCTCGCAGCCGATCAACGCGCTCGACTGGAACCGGGACCACCTGGGGCTGGCCGTGGCCACCGCGTACGATCAGTACGTGAGAGTACTTGTTACTACGAAGCTGAATTTGCACTAGTTTTTTTTTTTATTGTTAACGAATGAAGACTTGTTTTGTTTAAGTGAACCTTATTTAAGGAATTAAATTAAATTAAAAAAAAGATCTTTTATTTAACTAATTTATGTTAACTTTTTATATGTGAATGATTAAAGAATGATTTTTAATTTAGGTAAAGCTCAGTTAAGACTTACATATTTTTATTATTGATTATCCACCTCAATACCGATATGTATACTTGATCGTATACTTCAATAATAATATTGTGTATTTAATGCCATACCTACATAACATTTTTGTTACTTATTTAACTATCGTTCGTATACCTAAATTTGTCATTACAATTTTAGTGTTATTTTTTTAAATGAACCTTGGAGTTTCGTCAAGTAAATAAAACAACATGTCAATTTTCTAACTCAAAAGAGCGTTTTATTATATCTTAGCACTTATCATAAATAAAATTAAGGCTAGCATTCAGTTCTTATTTAAGACTAACGTTAGAGCAGTTGGTTTGTCGTGGTAAGTCGTGGTCCGATGTCGCCAGTAGTCAGTTATTACGCCAGACAATCTTTGTCTTTATTATTTCGAGGAACCTCCGCAAAGCGACCAAAGCTTGGGATTATCATTAAATACATCTAAGTTATCCAAATTACTTCATAATCCAAGCCGATACACTTACGAGTATACGTAAGTGACACTTTGCCAACCACACTTAACCAATAATGCTACTCGTAAATATTCAAACATATGAACGGAAACCTTTAACACATTGAAGCAAAAACAGACAAAGTATTTAATTAATAGCTAAATGAACACTAAATTGAAGGTAGATTTAATGATCATAATATATTCTATTTTAAATTCAGGAAAGGTCAATATAATACACTAAGGTACAATGTAATGTTACTATCACTTTTTGCTTTAAACATATTATTGTTATTGTATTAGACACGTTATCTATAAGCCAGCAAAGAGATTCAATGCGTTCAAAATAATTATCAACTGCAGCGTAAATCACGAAATTTCCACAGCTTAGAGATCTCTTCACCAAACGTGTAGATAACAAAACTTAAAGACTAATTGTCTCAATGTTTGCTCTGATAGTGACAACCCCTTATGAAATTATATAATTCCAGTTAAAAATACGACATGAAAGATACAAAAATTATATAAGTGACTACCCATACAGATTATATTACGCCCGAAATGAAGCCTTACCGAATGATCTATTTTAACGACCGACCTTCGCTACAACTAGTGGGTTCAACTTGTACAAAAACTAATTGTTTTCAAATTTTGTAAACTAACTCCTCTACCACTACGTAACTTACAATAATTTACAATTTCTTTAACTAGGGAGTGAATGAATACGAGTTATGTTAAAGAAACCTGTTGAAAATATATTGAGATCCAAATTAGAGACTAATCAAACAATTTCGAAGTAAACGAGGCACATTTTTGCAATACATCATTAAAGCAGTATTTAATTCATATCAACCGTGTGCCAATATACAGAATACCTGTACAATAAGGTATTTTTGTGACAATAAATATTGATCACCACAGCAAAACGCTATGAGTTGTCAAAAACTTGCAACAATTAATGTGATTTCATTGGTTGTTTAAACTATAAAAATACATCATTTGTTATTTCTATGTTCATTAATTTGGAATTCACTTCACAGTTGACTTTCACTTAATTTTTCAAATACATGTTACAGCATTGATGTGTCAAAAAGTAAAATTACACTTGAAAATATTGTGACAAAAAATATTAAGTGAACCGATGGAATTTCTTCTTATATGCATTTGATAGAACATTGACACAATAAAACATGTTTGTATGAAAAGTAGCTATTGTGTTATTCCATTTATACCTATATCCATAGAAATGACATGATGATGGATAAAATAAAATATTCTATAGTTGAGACGATTGAATAAACTTAATTGAATCAAATGCTAAGGGCGCTAGAACTAACATCACTTAAAACGATAAAGCCACACTACGAAAACCGAACATAAATTAAATGAACAGTCATATTTACATTTCATTATTATACCATTTTAATCATTTTCTATAACCATTATAATCAATTGCATTATTTCTATCATTGAAAAAAAAATCACGAATTTATTATTTTTATAGCGTTGATTGTATATGATGTGATAACCGCCTATTACATTCCTGACAGCAATATACAAAGCTTTAAATTATCTTATTATCATATTTTATCTTACAATGTTGACTCTTAAATAAATATTTCGTTAGTCGAACACGCCAATATTATTACATTATTCAATATGCGGACAAAAAATACATTAATTAGGAACGTTACAAATTGTTCCATAAGCGTGTTAACATGAAAAAATATGCTCGTAAAAATATATTCATCCGAACTTCATATTATAAACTAAATCAAAAGTGTATCGAAAAACGGGATGCTTTTGGTATACACAATGTGGTACCTCTGATTGGTGAACGTGATAAAGAAAACGGTTTTAAATACAAGGCAAGTATTGTTTGTACTTTATTCGTCAGCTTTACTTACTTCATTGACCAAAGCATCCTCCGGCGTATGGAAAAAATTGCGAATACATATTTTAAAAAAAGAAAAAATATATATACGATTTAGTGTAAACAAATGAGATTCCATATACATAAATCGGTATTTGGTACAAAATTTAGCTGTTAGTGAACTAACGCAGTCATGGTGGAGCCTCGAGAGCTCGAGGGCCGCATAACCGAAACAAAATATAATAACACCGCACTACACTGCGTTCTTCTGCGTTTCATGTTTACTTCATTGTTTTTTCGTCCCGCAAATCTGCGAACCTGGAAATATATTTGTTAAATTAAGTAATTTACAGTTAGTAGGCTTCAACTTAAAATACATATTAAATTGATTTAGTTACTTTATAATGTTTCTGGATTTTTATTCCTCTGTACACTTACTACACTACCAAGTTAACTGCTAGAAAATGCCATTTAGGCATTCAATTCGCCGTTGAAATAAAAAGCAATAAAGAATTTCCTAAATAAAAAATTACTGAAATTTATTTGATTTTCTTCTATATTTGTTATTGTAACATTGTTATTGAACTTTGATTCCAAAAGGTACATAACTTCACTTTTTATTCCTATCTCGGTATCTTTTTTGTCCGACAGTATGGGGCTACACATGAACTTTAATTACTTATACTTGAAAGTCGCCCCTAACCACACCCAATTAGGTTTGCTGAAGCAAAATGACCTTTATTAACTCACACATAAGAGCGGGGCGCGCTCAGTCGAGGTTGTCCTGGAAGATGAGGCGCACGTAGCCGGGCGTGCCCTGCAGCGGCGCGGCGCAGAACGGGCAGATCGCGTGGAAGCCGTTCGTGCCGTGCGGGATGTCCACGCTGGCCCAGTATCTGTGACACACAATATAAAATACATATTAAAACATGTCTTCAATGATTTGTTTTAGAAATGTAATACCTTGTATTGTTATTTCATGACTGAATTGCACTTCACTTTTATATGAAGAAAACAACACTTTTTACTTAGAATTTAATATTGGCGATTACCTCAAAAACTAGTATCTAATAAAAGGGCTCATGTTAAGAAACAAATTTTTCTAAGGCCGTCACATTGTAATTTAATGTATAGAACTAAGTTCTAAAATAATAAGGAACATTGATATTGTTTTAGATTGTTAATATTGTAGTATACAAACAAGGCACAAACTAAACAGTACACTAAGTAAAAAACATGAGTAAATACTTACTTGACTGTCCGCTCCGAGGCCATGTGCCCGCACGGGTTGAAGGCGTACGTGGGCGGGCCCGAGTCCACGTAGAAGGCCGGCTCGATGCCCATGCACACGCGCACTACGGGCCCGGCCGTCATGCACATGGGGCAGCGCCGCACGCCCGTCTCGCTGCCCTCCGCGCCCCACGAGTGCTCGCCTGCAAATAAGCGAGTATCGTTAACGTTTGTTACAAATTTTATACATAGCTAGCTTTGCCACGCCGTTTCACTCGCGGGTTTCAAGCCCGTACCTGCAGGATTTCAGGGATTAAAAGTATCCTATGTCGTAACCTATTTCCTGCTCCTGGTCGTAATCTATTTCCCCAAGAATTTTCTGCCGGATTTGTCCAGCAGATCTCGAGTTATAAGTGTTGTAACAAACCCGACTTTGTTTTATATAGATATCCAAGAAAAATGTGTCTTATAGAAAAAAGATCACTATCCTCGTTCTAAAAATTAGCATCAGAGAATTGACATTTTTTTTTATTTTGTATATGGAAAGGCATCCAGAGAATGACCCGAACATGAAGTGACATGCTTATGTAGACATATAATTGCCATCAACATCAACTTATTGCCCAAGTTAATAAGGTTCAATTCACAGTGCATGTTTTAAGAAAAATTTACGTTGTACAAAAATTGATAAGACTCAATTTACCTTGCACGTGTCCACAGTTGAGGTATACGTAGGGCTGGTTGAGATCCTGGTGCGCCGAGGAGAGCTTGCGGGGGATGACGAGCGTGTTCAGGCCGACGGGGCACTGAGGCCGACCGGCATTCAGTTCGTCCACTAACGCTTCTAGGTCACGTTTTGTCTGAAAAGGAATATAATTTGATGCAACTAAAAAGGGACTATTTTGGGCTTGAAGTTTAAAGCATAATAACCTTAAAATTTTTGATATGTTGAAATAAATTACACATTACTTTAAAGCACATTAACAAACATATGTTGATTTTTTGTCTTTAAATAAAAACGTCAATAAAATAAAATGCTTACCGGTGAATTTTTCAGTCCTTCAGCACTCCTCCAAAGGAGTGTCGCTCCACACAAATCGATCATAGTCCCGTCCCTTAAGACGTTTGTTTCTGCTTGACATGGTAAGCCCTGAAAAGTAAACACGTACAGAATAAAAATATACGTTATATTATTGTTGTGCATGTTTATTACATACAGAACATAAAGTGAGAATATATTTTATAAATTTTTTATGTAACTATCCACCAAATAAAACATTGGCAATTGAACACCTTAGATGATGGTTCATCATAACCTAAGATGTTTAAGTAGTACTAAAACTCAAAGGAATTCGGAGAACTTGCATAATTTTCACATAGGCTGACCGTCTACCTACTGTCATCGGTTGCATGATAAGGACGCGTCGTCTTTAACCCCAGGATATAGCTGGTTTACCAGGGACCACAGATTATTGTACCAAGTTAGAAGAGCAGTTCTCTCGCAGCGAGCACACGGCGCCTCCAACGGAGTACTTACGCGGCAAATTCAGCAAACGTCGTCTTCAGCGCAGCGTATCACGGGCTTATCACAGAGAACTGCGCCAAGCCACTGCTTACCTTTTGCTGTGCGGAGCGAGAACACGCCCCATCAATGGAAGTCTCGCGCCACGGGCCGCACGTGGCTTTGCCTCCGCAAACCCTCCAATTTGCCTTCAACGCAGGTTACCGCGTGTTTACCAGGGACCACAGAGCTACTGCTCACCTTCTGCTGTGCGGAGCGGCTCTCCCGCAGCGAGAACACGGCGCCGCCGACGGAGGTCTCGCGCCACGGGCCGCACGTGGCGCTGCCGCCGCAGAAGTCGCCGCGCGGGTGCATGATCAGCACGCCGTTCGTCGTCAGCCCGTCTATCTCGTGGTTCTCTGACCATTTCGTCGCTTTTTCCTGTAATTTTATATTGCTCTTTAGTTAATGTGATCTTGTAAAAAGTGTGTAATTAAAGCTAAGTTAAATATTAAGTAATGCGTCGTTCGCAACTTCAACAATAAAATCATTATTATCTATGGTGATCCTAAGTCCTGTTTACACTCAGCATATGAGCTTTGGTTATTATAACTTCCTAATGACTTGTACACACTACAGATTCTTATCGCTAAAACCATAACCGCATATTTTTTTTCCTGTTCATTCTATTATATCCCTGAATTGCATACTATCGTCCTTAATTAGCTTCAGTATTTAACCTACAATGTAACTAAGCACTGTGAATTTTGACGATGAAAAACTGTCTATTGTTTCATTGTATATATTAAAGGTCTTTGTCAAGGGAGGGTCGCCGCATTGTCTCTCACATAATAATTAATCTGGTATTTTCCTCGCAATTAAAATGAATGGCTACAATCGTAATAGGATATTATGTTACGGCACTGCAGATCTCATATCAATACGCACGTAGCTATAAAAAGCATCTAATAATAATGGTAATATATAATAAATTTAAATCAAAATATCTCACAGCCGGATCTTCTTAATTGCTTAATTGCGTCAAGGTGAAATGTGTTTATTCACAGCTTATGGAAGAAGTAATTCATGTTGGTTTAAAATTTATAATGATTATTATTTAAGTAAAAACGTTAACTTTTGAAAATGTTTCTCTTACATACACGATTGTTGATAACCTTACACTACTAATATTTGAATTTCAAAGGTTGGATTTTGAGATGTTTATGTGTCAATCACGGCGTTACTCATTGGCGGATTTTAATAAATCTCGTTCATAGATAGGATATTTTTATTTCCCTAAATAACGCAATCGAAGCCGCGGGCAGAAGCTAGCATAAAATAACTGAAGCAAACTATACTGCATTATTGCAAACTAATAATTCATCACAGCGTACTTCATAAATTCCTCAAAGGACAAAGTGCCTCCAATGACCAGTTTTTCTTCCCCGTTATTGAATCGATTCCATCCAATCATAAACTAACAAAACCTCGAGGAGCCAACCCTGACCACGTAATTGCGGTTTGCAATGACAAACAGACCGCGATATCCTGCTTCGGAGGGACTTCGTTTGCTTAGAAACAGGATACGTTCGTGCCATTTCAATCTTTATGGCTTTCGATATAAAGACTTTAGAAAAGCCTGGTTTCAATATTTTTTACGACGGTGAGAGTAAGTATTAAGACCGGTCACGTAATGGTAAGCATTAGCAATCATAGTCGTTTAGAGATGGGGACAGGCTAGTGACATTTACGGAGTAACTAGTGCAGTTTTAAGAATATTATAAGTAACTAGCTGTGTCCCGCGGTCCCCGTGGGATTTGATCAAAATCCTTTCTTAGCGGATGCCTACTAATTTCAGCCCGATCCGTGCAACGGTTTAGGTTGTACGTTGATAGATCACTATGTCAGTCAGTCACCTTTGAATTTTATATAAATTTATATATCTTATAGAAGATAAAACCAGCTCAGACAACGTTGAAATTTAAGTTATTCAATATCCGTATATTTACTGGCATTTATTTAAAAATAAATCTATATCAAAGATATTCAAAAAGCAAAACAACACCTTTTCTGTAATTTATACAGTAACTGAAGTGTTTTTCATTTATATTATATAAACCTTGCACCGTCACAGAAGATTAACATCAAGTAGCAGTGATTTAATTAAATTACTATTGCATTTCCTGCGAACTAAAGATTGAACCTCGACAAAATGTTTTGCTGCAAACTAATTCCTTTAAACATAATATACTTTATATTACTGTTAGGCTGTTAGATGTTTGTGAAAGTGTGTGTGTGAGTTGTTACTATTTAATTATTTATATATGCCGGAAATCGGGATAATAGTTTAAGAGTTAAGACGAACAGAGCAGGATAAACATAACTGCGAAGCTCATATTATTATAATCTGTCAAATACTTGTGTTTAAGAAATTAGTAAAATTTATTCTTAACTAACACATTCCGTAACACTAATAATTATAACATCACTGTTAAATGTATAACGTCCAATAAAAATGTGTTTTTCTTTAAATAAAAGTAACATGCAATTCCATCAAAAAGTATCAATACAAAGTATAAAGTACATATAGATAGTGCCATCCACGACGACGCGCCCCACTAATCTATACTAATATTATAAAGCTGAAGAGTTTGTTTGTTTGTTTTAACGCGCTAATCTCAGAAACTACTGGTCCGATTTGAAAAATTCTTTTAGTGTTAGATAGCCCATTTATCGAGAAAGGCTATAGGCTATATATCATCCCGATATTCCTACAGGAGCGAAGCCCTGGTGCGCAGCTAGTTTTTTAATATGTCCTGATTAGTCTATTTATTTTAGTGTGCGTGTACACACATGGGTAATGAGTGTGAACCTATTGAATCTCAAACACACGGAAGCTTACATACATATACTGTCAACGAGTGAGAAAAATATATGTAAAACGTCCAAGAAAACTTACACCAAGGAATATATTCCTAGACGAGTCGAAGCCGGCGGCGTAGATGCGGCAGTTGTTGACATCGTTGCGGTCGGCTATGATGCGGCAGGCGAACCGCGATATGGTGCTCTGCAGCACTTTGGTGTCGCCGGTCTTGTCACCCGCCACCGTGTCCATCACCACGAAGTCGATCGGCGATTCTGATGACCGCCCGATCTGCGGAAGGAATGTCACAACGTTAGACAATAAGACATGTGCCTTAAGTCCTTAACACACTTATTCCACATTCGACTAAGTTCACTTTCAAATGAGCCTGTGTATGGCTACATCATCTTACAGCCGTTTTCAATAATGTATTAAAGATTATGGATAGCTTGTTATCTCAGAATATTATATGATATTAGTTAGACATAACACATAGCACGTAGTCCGTCAGTAGCATATTTAAATCAAAGTAAGTTCAAATGGATTGATTTGTCCGACTTTAGTTGTCAAAACATGGAATAGATATAATATGTATTGAAAACGGCCGTAATTGAAGGTAAAAAAAATAATAAGATTATTTGATAATCTCGAATTTTATTACATTAAAATTAATACTAAGAAGAAAAACAGATTTTCCTACGACAAAATTAACGCTATTCATAATGATCAATAAACTATTCCCGGTAGGATATCATACATCTGAGTCAAATTGGTTCCTTTATCATATTAACGGCATTGTTTATTATAAACAGTAGTTTACTTCTGTGAAAACTTTTTTCTTAGCAACGTAAACTGCTCTTAGATATCTACAAGCAAATAAAAGTATTATTAACCAAAGCAGCTATAGAAGCTTTGTAGGTTTACTAACGAAAGATTTATCACTAAGGAAACATCAATATGTTTAACATTTCCCACGTCAGCCATTAGTGACGTCGAAGCGTCATCCCACATACACAAGTGATCAATTTTACAGATTCTTAAGCAATTGGCTCAGATGAGCGTCGAGTGTGAAGGTTGCATTACATCACAAGTTCCGCTGAACGAATGCGCCGCTCTAATAGTTTCCTGGGTAGGTAGCATTGAGGCTTTACACCTTGCCTCGGAAACATGGTAACTGATAGCATCGACAAGCGACAACGTCATATCCGAACGATGTTGCTTCAAGTACAAAATTTAGTGCAGCTTACCAAAAGCGTGGGCCCGGTGCAGTTTTTATTACAAGGAAGTAAGCTCCGATCGCTATAGATCGGTACCCTAACTCCCTAAACCTTACTACACCACACTTTTTTATAAATAAGGACCCCTTTATATTTGACAGTGTAATAAGCCTTGAATACCTTACCTCGGAAATATTGTAACTGATAGCATCGACGACGTCATATCCGAAAGATGTTCCTTCAAATACAACATTTAGCGCTTACCAATTTCCTTGGACAGATGTTAATTAAAGATTATAAATATTTGTCGCATAATATAATTAGGCTTTATATAGAGTATTTATTTTCTAAAAGAATAATGAATGATGTTAGAGATAGAATTGATGTTTGAGTTCACACCTTATCATGGTAATTTTATAATCGATAACTTGTCATAGTGGAAAACTATTAATTGAAGATTACGGTTACAATTAAATCTTCGAAACTTAATTGTTAGTAAAAATTCTCACACAAATGAGTAGAATAAATAAAAGAGGAGAGTGTAGTTCATAAAAATAATGAAAAGTCCTTTAACAAGTTTTAATTTCATAAAGGAATAATGATTCCACTTATATTTTCAGAATTATCATTCCCAAAGCGGTACTTCAGGTAAAACGGAATAATTACGCAAATTAGCATTTCTTTACGGGAAGTCCTCGAGTTTTGTTGTCTCTGGGTTCAAGTTTTTCACAGTATATTTCAGTAATAAAAAATAAAATACTGCTTATTACAGTTGTACGCGTAGCAATGTTTCTACTCCCGGTGTTCATACATATTGTATTATTTTTTATATTTATATTTATATTATTTTTTTCAGATTGAATACGATACGATTGATCGAGCAGTCTTTTTTTATATCAAGATCGATTGACTAAAAAATCATACTGTATAATTTGCAGTTTTACAGCTCATCACATGTGGTGGGGTTTCTTTAAAAGCAGGCTAATTCTGAATGCTGAAGCGAGCTTATCTATTCCGACTTATTTAAATTGTACAAATTTCTCAATACATAAAAACCATTTGTTATTCTTCTCAATAAACCTTTGAAAGAAACAAAGAAATGACAAATATGAAATAACCTTCTTACATTATGTATAGACAATGGTAACAAAAAAATAAGCTTCTTTTCTCAAAATTCTTTCCATTCAATCAAATTCAATACGAATACTCTCAGTAATACAATAAGGTCGAGGGTAATCTCGAGCTGAGCAAAGTCATCAATAATATGCATTCCTTGTATAAGTACATATTAACCTTCAATCAAAATCTAAAACCATTTGTAGATTATGCTTCTATGCCTAAAATAGAATGGATGTGATTATCGTCGTAAACAATTCTTGCTTTAAATTCTTCATTCATTGCCAAATTGCATGCCAACTTTTCGGTGTAAATACATATTGAATATTGCATCAATTTCGAAAGAAGTATTAAACACCTTTGGGAATAACCTATAAGTTATTGATTTAAGACACAAATAAATAATTTTGCAAACTGTAAAATAAATACATTTGTTTATGCATTTGTGAAGTAATTACACGAACAGCAATTAAATTTCTGTGGGGAGTTATTCGCGCCGTGGTTTACTCCCAGTACCATTAATCATTATTAAAATGGACGCGGTCGCGAGCAATGATTTAATACAAATTAAATTATTTCTAAGTGTTTTTAAAAAGATTTTTTCGAAAATTAAAGACATTAATTTTCAATTAATATTATTGTATTATTTTAAAATTATCGAAACTACGTTTCACATTTCTAAATAGAGAATACATAACTCTATACTTTTTATTAGAGATGAAACGGATATCCGGTAACTATCCGGTATACGGCCTATCCGGCCCTATTTTCACTATCCGGACGGATACCGGATAGTAGTGCACTATCCAACCGGATACCGGATAATAAAATAAATATATGTATATGTCAAAAGATGTTTCCCGCGACACCGTTCGCGCTGAATTCTTTACGCCCTAAGCTCGTCTATATCGCTCTTTTCTGTGGAAACACAAACATTTCTAAAACTATATCGTTTCTCGTTGTCTAATCTATTTCTGTATTAAATTTCATCAAAATCGGTGGTACTGTAGTTTAGGCGTGAAAGCGTAGCAGACTGACAGACCGAGTTACTTTCCAATTTATAATACATATTAGTAATTGATTATTTTACACAAAGCAAATCTATACATATAATAAAACAGTAATCAAACCATTTCTGTACATTGAATATTTTTCAGAAAGAGTACCAATTACTCTTTACTTACTCTATGCAATATGTATGTGCTATAGACACCAAGACCATGGATAGATTTTTATTCTGTTTGTCTGTTTGTATGTTCGTTAATCACGTAAAAATTACTAAGCAGAATTTGATAAAATTTCATACGCTGATAGAACAATATCAGGTGCAACTTATAGGCTATATTTGATTTGAAAAAAGGGTAAAAAAAATAAATCGCTAATGTATCATTAAATGAGGTGTCATTGGATAGGTCTTTAAAAATAAAATAGAGGTTTCTAAATACTTTTTTGGATAAAATAAATATTTTACGAGATATACGCTGCCAAAGACGATATACGCTGCTAATACCTCGTGGCCGGGTGAGATTTGGGTTTAGTCGCGGATATGCAATATAATCCATGAGTGAGAGTGGAAGATATACCACGGAACTCCTCGAAAATCAATAGGATAAGCTTTGTGGTTAAGGTATAATGATGCATATACCCATTAAACTCTAACTCTGATACTGAATTGTGACTAGATAATGTGATTACTCTTCATAGGCCACTAAAAAGGGAAAAATAATAGCTTTTTGCAAAAACATAGAACCGACTTCCTCACTCTAAAAAGTAGAAAATAACTTTTTAACTTTAACATTTCTACTATTTAGAGTGATGAAGTCGGTTCTATTTTTTGCCACAAATTATTATTTGTATATGAATAATGGCAGAAATTGTCGCGCGCGCATATATTCAAATCAAGTTGTAACGCGATAAGCGTCCGAATATCCGGCTATCCGTCCGTGTAGCTAGCAGGATATCCGGTATCCGGTATCCGGCCAAACCGCTATCCGTTTCATCCCTACTTTTTATACTACCTGACGATGTACAAAACCAGCCATGTTTAAATAAATTACATTTTAAAAAGTGTTAATACAGTGGAATAGTACGTATAAAAGTGCTTGTCTATACATAAAAAAAAAACATAACTATATGTCATTATATTATGTAAATACTATACCCTTCAATAGTAAGGTTTTTAGCTCGCACAATTCAAATGCAGATTTACAGCCGGCGGCGTGCGGCTGACTAACGGGTTCCAAGCTTACCGTATGATCGTTGATAATTTATTGTCTTACGGCTTAATAGCTTCACGTTGACAATTATTGCGATAAATCTTCCAACTCCTACTAAACTTTCATATTGTGAATGCCAGAGTTTAGGAGGACGCTTGGTGTTTAGGCGTTAATCATGTAACTACTGACACGAGCTTTTAGGATCTTGTTAGTAACATTTAATTGTTGACGGGACATACAAGAATACAGTCTCCGACTCCGAGCTACTGTAGGAAGCAGAATAAGTAATATAAAGTATTTATTATAAACATATTGATACAGACAATGTTATCAAGAAAGGATATTCTCAAGAAGTCTTAAATGCAGCAAACATCTTCAAGAAATACAATAAAACGAAAACATCAATCAGTTAAAGTGTAATCTTCTAAACGCGTCGTTGTTAAAAAGCCAACCCACGTGCTTTAGGATTCAGTATGATGCACTAAATAATGAAAAAAATTTAATGAAATATCTCACTATGCCATGTTAGACTACGTATTCTAGAATGAAACAAATATAGACATACAATAAGCCTAAACGAAAACATCAGTCATAGTTAAACTCAATAATATGCAAAGCGCGTCGTTAGCCGTGGGGCGTCAGCTCGACATAATGCACTTGAGAAATTTCGTGCTATCGATCGTTTGACCCTATAAAACGCGATATTTAAAGAAAGAACATTAACATGCTCTCCCGTGAAACAAACATCTACAGAAATACAATAAGCCTAAAGGAACATCAGTCAGGTAAGCTGTGTAATCTGCTAAGCGCGTCGATGGCCGTGGGGTGCCAGCCCACGTCCTCAACGGCTCAGCCCTGCATGCACTTGTGAAATTTCGCGCTATCGATCATTTGACCTTTCAATATGCCATGTTATAATGCCGCACGATGTGCATGTAATGCTTAGCATTCGTTTAAAAGGTGACCCGAGAATCTAAATATAAATCCGCATTCTCCTTACATGCTATAACCACAATAATTACCTTTTTAAACTCAGTAAAATCTATCAATGAAAGAGTCAAGTAATATTCGATTTGCAAAAGCAATAAAATTTGCAAATCTTTGGCAATACCATTTTATGCAACATACAGTAAACCCATAAAATGTTTATTGCGTAATCGTGTAAACTAAAATAAACTTTCGTAGCCTAAGCCCTAAAGTAAAACATTTAATATAGCTATAAATTACACAAAAAACGATACAATAAAAATTCGCAAGGACGGTAGAGAAAAAAATAGCAATACGAATCGATCGTAACGTATCCATATTTATACGGAATCGTAAATTGTGAGTAGATTCGCATATCGAGACATTGCGTGACTTCACTGGATTTACCAGCCGGAGGTTAATTATGGGCCGACCACACAGAGCCAATAAGTTTAATAAAAGATATTAAGCGACAAACGCTCTTTCAAGTATCGGATTATATTCGTATGCCACAGCTCAATCAAATTGAATTCCTGGTATTTGGTTTGCAGGCCGTACTATGATGTCATAGATTAATCAAAAACTGAGAGTCACACTGTCTGTTCTAGTCGCAACAAGTCAATGAACGTGATTAATACTAATAGTTTAAACACTATACGAGTACAAAATTTTATTATTACATTTTCATTTAATGGGAAGTACCAACATTGTACTTTTCGAATTCCATCCATTCTTATCAGGTGCTTATTAAATCGTTATACATAATCTTTCGCAGTAATATCGGCCATACCATTAAAAGATATTTATAAATAACGAACGAGTATTTTAATACGAACTTGTTTTTGTCTGACCCCCAAAATTGGATCACGAAGCGTGACCACAGTGCCGACGCAGACGCAAAGATTGCTTTGCTTAACATGCAAAGCCTACATAATTCTATTGAAAATTAACCAAGTCAGGAGGCAAAATTATATCGCAATTTTGTACTCAACACGTAAATTCTTTGAATCTTAAATCATATCTGAATTTTATAGTTAGGTTACGGTATTGATTAAATTAGAGAACGGGGTCTGGAAATACTGAATAAAAACTGCTGAAATTATAAGGTTTATTAGCTAGGTAGCATAATGTTATGTAGCCTATAAAAATGAAAATGTTGAAAGAATTTCTGAAATCGGTCCGGTGGTTTTTGTGTGAAAACATATCAAAGATACATACAAAATAAAAATGTTTTCTGTTTATAATATTAGGCTTTAAAAATAGGTAAAAGACTTCCTCAAAATATAAAATTCTAAATACATAATTAAACTTGCCAGAGCAAAACTAATGTACAAATGTAACGCATGATAACCAAAACAATCAGCTGAGCTACATGCATGAAGATAAGAATATTAAATCGTGTTTTAAATCACAATCTATAAACTTATAATATGCATGGTATGTTACATAATATGCCACGACCACGTGAGACCTACCTATACATATTAGCACGGGTAAATTTATTAGAACTCTCAAAAATTTATTGTTTTTGGATGTGTAAAAAAAGCTCTAAGATTAAGAAAATTTAATTAATTTCAGAGAAATATCTCTATAACAGATTATCAGAAATAAAATTCAATTTTATGTTTACCTTTTTATTTGTTTTTAATTGTACCTACAAAGTAATTTATTTTTTCTTTCATAATAAGTATATTGGTACAGTACCTAATATAAATTGTAAATACATAAATGAATAACATGGAGATCCTCATCCTCACCGTCTTTTATATTTATATAGAAGGAGGAAAGTATTGAAATCATAATTTGAATGAGCCTATAATATGGATATAAAAACACAAAACTAATGCAATACTAATGACATCATTAGTTATCTCACGCAATCGCACCAGGCTGAATAGAGAAACTTCCTCATACGACAATTTTCAATACAAATTATCTTAACGACAGGTCAAATTACAATAAATGTAAAACGTAATAAACGTATATACGATTAAATTACCATCAATTATAATATAATCGATGAAAATAAATTTTCCATAGTCTTACGGCACCGTTAAGTTTTCTTCGCTTTACAAAACGAAATAGCGGTTCACCTGATTTTTTGCAAGTGTACCGTTATGGTAAATTGATCTTTTCTTAACTTACGGAAATTTTACAATATTCAAATAATATTAAAACGAGTGTACTTTTTAGATACGATTACAAAAATTAAAAAAAATACAATTATAGACGTTTGATGGCCAATAGATTATATCAAATAGTTTAATAATATTTGATCGTACATTCATTAATTTATATTATAGCTAAATATAATATTAATAAACTTCTAAAGAGGGATGCTAAAGTACCCACCAATAAATAATTTAATGAACACGATAAAGTTTGATATCTATTTGTTTTTATTTGCTTCGCTTTTAACATAATCTTAACAAAAATGTTTGATAAAATGTTACATACTTTCATTGTCACTCTCGACTATCAATAGAAAGCTTTTAACATAGATTGAATGTATAGAATTACAAGAATGGCGCCAGACAAGTATCTTTGACAAATTTAAAGCCGACTAAAGGTGCACCGTGAAAAAAACTACCAACCGATGTTATGTGGTCTGCGTTATATTTATCTGCACTCGATACTCGGAAGTCAGTGACAAGAACCATTCAAAAATTTTACCTCTGTCCACCAACAAAGAGACTTTTGACAGGTACGGTATTTGCAAGCGATAAATACTGTATTGAGACGTACAGAAATCTTTTAATGTTAAGGTTTTTGTCAATTTTATGGACGTAACGGTGTTTCTTACTTTTGTCCAGTTTAATACATATTTTATCTAGCCCGGTGCCGTTCGTAGTGTGGCAATGAGCTTAGGCGTAGTGATAATTAAGATCAAATTTAACATCTAATTTGTATAGGAATTGAAGACTATATGTTAGTCATAGTAGTAGGTGGACAGTAGGCGATATTCAACTTAAGACTTCATATTGTATTATGTTTTATCTTATGTTTTACAAAAATATACGTAGCAAATTGTTTTACTTTTTGTATTATCACAATCTTACAGAATTCGTTATAGTTGGGAATGCACATCTACTAAAACAAATTCAAATGTACGGAAAATATCCAACGGTGAAAAATCAGTACCCAAACATGTAACTTTAAAAACATATCAATACGAACATATAAAATATTACTGCGGGTAATACGAGAAAAACAGTAAACAATCTGTTGATAGAAATCAAATGACAGCCCCTACTTCCGAGAAAGGTCTAACGCGATGGAATCTACTGAACATGGGTATTATTGAATAACTTTTCGAACACGACCGGTGACGGTTATTCGAAACCGAGAAGACGGCGCTCATAGAATCGAACACGTGACATAAATATGAAGGTAGGGAAATGGAGGTTGTGTTGGAACGCTTTGAATCGACTGACCTGACAGGGGAACGTCAATATGCATCCGCGCAGCGAGAATGTATTAAATACAATGAAAAGCCGCGGGTAAATTGAAAAGGCTGACGTAATGGACGTAAAACGAGTCGCATAAATGGCGCTGAGAGGCAAATTGGGTCATCTTGCTCTACTTTATAACTTGAATTTTTAAGAATATTTTACGGTTTCAGATAATAATAGAATGAATGTGAACAAAACATCCAAATAAAGAGATCTAAAACAAAGACTTATCTAATACTCTAATTATGCATCATTTGATAAATAGGTATTTCGAAAATTGTTCAACAGTTTGTAAAAGTAGATTTTTCCTATCAATAAATCGATTATCTACAGTGAAAGTATCCAATGAAATCTGTATTTATCATCAACTTAGTCGTCGTTCCTACTTTCACAAAGAATTAAGATAAAATAAAACAATAGAACACGGAGTCTTGACAATGTTTTGCGATAGTAAATGTATCCGGGAATTGTATTTATAGAAAATATTATCCTGTATTTGAAGCATTTGCAGTTCTAATTGCATCGACAACCAAGCCCAATGTCTTATCAAAAAAGCATGTAATTGTGTCATTATCTGTACCTTAGTTACCTTGTTTTCTTGGAAAGGGATTGGGCTATATCGGACTTACATCTACTAATACACCTCGATGTTCCTTGGCGCATCTTATGCGGGGTTCATGGTACGTGGCATTCTTCCGCGGAGTAACGTACTTTACGTAGCTTTTTGAGAAGTGTCCTAAGGAGTTATTACTGTTTTTTCCTCTTGTATATTATTACGTATGTTTTGCGCATTCATTGCATTTTCTTTACTCGAACTTTAAATTAATTCAAATGAAAGAGTTGGACAGATTTTATGTTCAGCTAAAAAAAAGTCAAGACACAAAATCGGACTTCATTTTACGCTGCTCACTTAGGACCAAATCAAAGCTTGTCCTTTCAAGTGAATTCGTTCAAAAGTAAAGGAATGTTAAAAAGTGGTACAGTGCCCCCATCATAATCACCCTTGAAGAATGCGCTTCCGTTCAAACAAGTCGGAACAAGTTTGCGAATAAAACCCTTAACCCCGCCAGTCGTCCCACACGTGGCTGTGTCAAATTCGTCACACGGAAATTCCATTACAAAATCATTGAGGAAAGTAAATTTATTAATTTTACGAGAACGTAATAGCACCGATACAAACTAAATGCGGATGTCACGAGTGAACCAAGTGTTCAATATAATTCATGACGGGATGTCACTTTCCTTATCTACTTTAGTAGTAATTAGTAAATTTCTAAAATAAAAACGTCACGATCGTTTTTATTTCCCAAAAAAACTGCACGTAAAGCTAGCAAATGTATTTTATTCGTCAGCTAAATTTCTGATTACACAGTGAGTAGTTGATTGTTGAAAATACATATAATCATCTCGCCTTGAGGTTTTATCCCAATTCTCGTAGCCATTGTGTAGTAAACAAAGACTGCATAATATTATGTTTGAGGTTGACAAATTTGTTTTACAAGGACTTTTAATACTCCATTGAGAAGAACCATGAAGTGCGGTATTGTTAGCACGAAAAAGAACCGAGTTGCATTCATATAAAATACAAGAAATAATTATTATCAATTTGTATTATAATCTATTAAAAGTAACTTAAACTTTGCATATATTTGGCTTATTAATCCCACATTCAAAAAAAAAGAGAACAAAATGTTTCCTATAGACACGAAAGCAAACATTTTTGTTACCTTGTCAAAAAGTAGAGGCACTACTTCTGGACAAGGCTCATTATTACCATTAGTCTTTGCATCTGTAACAGATAATTTAAATAGTATCACGTCGGCACTTGACTTCGTGACTTATGTAAGTACATACATAACAGTAGAAACTACAGCAAAATTTAATAAACCCAAAATACTACCTCTAAAAGTAAATCTCTATTTGCTTAGAACTAATTCTACACTCTCAAAATCTTTTACATCCAAGAAACGTGTAGATGTTAAAAAACAGCCGCAACATGTCACTCTATTATTTTCTTACTTCTGGAGCTTTAAGTTTGTAAAGAATTTAAAATGTATCTGCCCGCGACAACGCTGGCTCGAGCTGTAAAGTTAAATGTAAAATTGTTTTTAACTAATGAAAAATGCGGTTTGCTGCCTTCACTCAGCATTACAAATATACACTTTGAATAGATGTGTATCTACAGATGGAGGTTACATCTTTATTATTTTTGTGTTTGATAAAAAAACATATTTGTTGACAAAATAACTGTATACTAATAAGATAAAGTTTGTTTGTTTGAACACGCTAATATCAGGAACTACCGAGTCGAAAAATCTTTTTGGGTTAAGAAGGCTATAGATAGCATTATGTTACGAGACACGCAAAACAGCTCGTAAATGATAAAATTTCAGGACTGATATCAAGTTATTTCACGAGCAGTAAGCTATATTTTTACTATATATTTTTTTGGTTAATCCTGTACGTACGAAGAGATGGGTGAAACATCTAAATCTACGGGTGCAGGTAGCTATTTTTCATTAAGCGCGTTAATCCTCTCGTAAGAATACTATTATACTGTTATACTGTATCCATATTTTAGCATGCTAATGCACTATGCGCTCATTGCACATATTACGTTGGATACATCTATATATATCGCGTGCGAAAAGCAGAATAAAATATTCATTGCACGTATGACCTCATTATGTTGCAGCGTTTTAAGGAATCGTTTGAAATGCGTTCATGTTCAATATTGCGGTAAAAATACGTAAATCGTATATATGCATAGGCGTAGCATATTAATATACTACGTACGTCATGCATGTTATATAGTATATACCTATAAACCTCGTAAACCTTGTATCGCTCTCTCTATAAAAACCGCATCAAAATCCGTTGGTCAGTTTGGAAGATCTAAGCATACATAGGGACACACAGCGGGGAGGGATTTTGTTTTACACTATGAAGCAATTAAATTCTCGAGGAAAAAAATTAGTGTAGTGGTCAAACAAGAAGTCGAATCTACCAACATGGTTTGATAAATGATTTAGTATGAGCAATGGTTGACTCAGAGCAGTGGCCCAGAATTACCGAAATTTCAATGATGAATGTCTATCGAAAAAGACGCACTGCAAAATTTCCTAGAAATATTGGAGGCCCCGACGAGGATAATTTATCCATACATTTATTTATGTAGAAATAATGCTTTTCTTTGAACTTAGCGAGCACGCTACCACGAGTCTAGACATTCTCCACTACAATGATTATCAACCAAAGTTGCATTCAAGTAGAAGGCATAAAAGTAGCTTATAGGACTTAATTCGGAATAATAGCTTGAATAGTCACAAAGTCGACATTTGAATACATTAAGTTGTGGTTTTAAACATTATTTCATAAGCATCTTATTTTAAGCCTAATCCCTTCACCGTTCACGAAATCAAAATTATACGTACATGATACAACATTTGCTAAAAAAGTTCTATTTTTTCTTCTCTTGACCGTTCACAAAATCAAAAGTATACGTACAACATTTGCTAAAAAAGTTCTATTTTCTCTTACATTGGCCTTTAATTCTACACCACGCTGGCAATAATACGCGTAAGCCGTCATTTACTCACCTGACGGGTTTCGAGCCCTTGACACAATATTAGCTATAGCTATTAATCTCTTTATCGATTGCAAAATTTCTCTCATTGCCATTGAAAGAACATAACACAAGTTGGTTAATTTTTCAGCTTAAATAGCCGAAAATTTGCTCTTGCACAAGTAATTTTGCATAATATAAGATTAATATATCGAGATTTACATTACAAATAAAAAGAATTGGTTTTTTGTTTGTTTGTTTGTTTGAATTGAAAAGCTCCGAAACTACTTGAACGATTTAAAAAATTATTCTACGATTGGAATCCTAAATTATTATCCTGATGAGCATAGGCTATATAACATTTTGTACGATGTACGAGAGCGATGCCGCGCTTAACAGTAATCTATACTAATCTTGAAATTTGATTTTTTGCTTGTTTGTTTTAAATAAATAGGCACGAAACATCTGGACCGATTCGGATGAACGGTACAGAGATTGTTTGAAACCCGAGAAAGGACATAGGATAGTTTTAACCCGGAAAAGGGTTATAGGAAATATACGCGAGTGAAACCGTGGAGCTCAGCTAATTAAAAATACAATGACAAATCAGTATTTCATCAGTTCATTTACCTGTATATCTAATGAGGAAAACAATAAAGACGAGTTGACCGATTATTTTTTATTTGTGAGATTAAACGTGACTTTTATCACGGATGTTATCAGTAGGGACGAAACAAAATACGCAGCCAATTAAAATGTAAACTAATAACGTCGCTTATCTGAAGAAGTCAAGCATTGCAGCGCTATTGACTATTGAGTAGTAAATTGAGTTAAGTCACAGAGAGGTCAACTGCATTTAGGGTTAGCAATTGCGTCTTATAGCATGGAACGATTTGATATACTCATGAACACATTTCTGATTCAAAATCGCAATTAGATTAATGTTTACGCTTTATTTCCATCAAAGAATAGAACTATAGAATGTAACGATGTTATGAACATGTTTAGGAACTTAAATCCGCATATACGAGTACAACTACACATTTATTACGTAGCCAAGTAATTTTCTCTATTGATTATTTTGTGTTAGGTGACAACCCTAAGTACATAGGTATTAGCACGACCGAGTTATGAGGATCCGTATTATGAATCGCATGGCGCATTTCAAAGGTTTCATGCGGAGAATTAAAGAAATAAGTTATTAAATAATTGAAATACTCAACAGTGAATACTATTACATAATATTTTTTTAAATGTTAATAAATAAATCGTTTATATATTTCTCACAAGTACGATTAAATTTATTTCGCAGCTGCAGAAATAAATCCTGACGTTTGTTTGACAAACTTTGGTAGAAACACCTCCCCTCATATTTAGAGGAATAATATCAATAGTTGGATTCGTCTAGACAGAATAATGTGTTTATCCCCTTTAAAGCTGAGGTCCGATGAACCGTCTCGCCCTTGCGTAGGGTACAGGCTCTCCTTAAATGTATTTTTAACTTTAATTACTTCAATGTCAACCCAGTCGCACGACTTATTGGTTCTATAATTGTATCCATTCTGCAAACGAATCTATTGCTTTCGATTTGATTAAATTTGTTCGAAATAAAATTATTTCATCAATCTTTAGTGACAAATAATAACGTAAAATTTCGAGAAGAAAGAAACATCTTAGTAAATGAATAGTCATAATAGTCATCCATCCCTCCATTTATAATAGACAAAAATGTGACGATGGTATTCCAAAATTCCCACCATAATTGTTTATAGAACTCATGAATAAATATGATCATTGTCTCATATCTAGATCACCTGTACCGCTGATTGCAAAGAGAACGGTTAGATGAATTCCTCAAACACAAATATTAGCACACAATGAATAAAGGCAGAGATTTAGAGCGCCATAACTCATACAATCTAATAATGAGTAAACGACACTCACAATAGGTGTACCACGATAGCGTAACGGTGGCGTATGGAAGATCTCAACAGATTTCATCAAAGACGCGAATATACAATTCATATTTTCAAACTTGCATTGACATCTAGATCATCTGCACCATCGATTGCAAAGAGAACGGTTAGATGAATTCCTCGAACACAAATATTAGCAGACAATGAATAAAGACAGAGATTTAGAGGGCTATAACTCATAAACAACTGGGTACGTGCAGACGACACTCACAATAGGTGTTCCGCGATAGTGTAACGGTGGTGATGTATATGCAATTAATATATTTTGTGTGATTATCCAGAGTTGCATGAGTACCTACCACGCGTGCCTTCTTTTTCTTTGATGTTGTCATATGAAGAGATAGACGATAGTTGATCAATATGTTTGTTCGTTTGGACGTGCTAATCTGTAGCAACTGTTTGATCGGAGCAATAACCAATAAACACCTAGTACACAGTATGTATTACATTATACTGCGAGAGCGAAACCAGTGAAAAAGCTGGTATAATATAATTAACAGTCTTTTACGACACTCACTTGGAGTTGAAATGGTTTTATATATATTTCTCTTTCATATTTTTTTTAAATACTTGGTACGTCGTAAATACCAACAGGTTTCATCAAGGACTTACGTGTAATTAATGTATGACAGAATTTAAATATCTTGTACTATTGTATGAGTCTCCAAGCTGTCTTTTGCTATTCATTGTCTCCTATGTAATTATATTGTAATTAACGGTACTACGACATTCACATAGAGTAGATGCTTTTTTGATGAATTTCTGTATTATAGTATATAGTATTTATAGTATGCTGCCCTACAAATCTTCTAGCTTTTACGGTTTATAAGATACAGCATGGTGACAGGTAGACAGGGAAACATCGGAGGCTTAGTAGTAGGCCCCGGTTTTGCCTTTTAGGTATGGAACCCTTAATAATAGCCTTTTGACTTAATTACTACGGCAGTAAGGTACGTGGTGCTTGGCAATAGGCTTCATCAAGGACGCATTTGTGCAAATTATATATGACCGAATTCAATGTCTTGTACTTTCGTGTGAACCTCAAGTATGTACCACGCGATCTCTTATTGTCTTTTACGTAATTATATTGTTATTAACGACGTATTATTACTTAATTTGTTTTGTTAAGAGTTGAAAATCATTTTTGATATTTTTTTTCTAAAATACTGTTTCCTTTCACTAACTGCCTTTTAATCAATTTCTTCATTGAATTAAAACAACACTTTCAATTAAATATGTATGAGCCAATCTTTCTTTTAACCAGTTTTCCGAGTTATTTCTACTACATATATATTAATGCAAATAAAATACATACGAAATAAAGAAACACAAACAGCAACTTTTAAATCTATTAAGATGCAGAATATTTTTTCGAGATAATATGTGTATAGGTATTATCTATACATTCAGTCTTTTGACTAGAACAACAAATTGAATCTAATAACTTCATACAAACCAGTTTTACTGGAAAAAGTATTCCTCCTCAAAAACTAGACTGATAGCACAAAATTACAGAAGCAAACTTGTTTTCTTTACGAGATTGACTTGCAATCACCAGAGAAAGAAATAGCTTTCCTTTTGCGGTAGCTTGTCATTGTATTTATTTACCTACCAATTTAATCATAATTTATAATAACAATAAATTGTTTATTGTCTCCATTTAAATATAAGTGTAAATTATATGGCCCGGGTTCGCAATATATTATACATTGTTTTCAAAAACAGTTACTTACACATTACATAAATATGATTCAATGTTCAAAACAATTTTTTTTCAATACAAAGTATAAAGTATATGTTCAAAACTAAGTACAAGGCACGATGATGCAGACACGAACTTTAACATCTAGATCATAACAAGACCAAGTTATGTGGTAATTCTGTAGACACAAGAAATGGTTCAATTTGTTTGGTACATGTTAACTTGTGTTTACGATAAAGATTTGTTTGAGAAATCAAGAGGAGAAAAGTAAGAAATCAATAGAAAAAAAAAACAAATATGTACAACAGACGGCTCTATAGCTGCCAAGCAATTTCTGCCAGAAAACTTTGGGACCTAGGATGAAAAATTATTTGTAAATATAAAACAAAGACGGGTTCGTTACAACACTTATAAATCGAGATCTGCTGAACCAACTGCGCAGAAAATTGTAGGGAGATAGCTTAAGGCTAGGAGAAGAATATAGGATTATAATCTCGGGTATCCCACAGAAACAGCACAGGTTGTACATAAAAATAAAAAATGTAAGTATATTGTAAAAGAGCAAATCACTGGTGTTGTCTAAAGCTCGAAATAACACTGACATTGGCTTTCAACGAGACACTCGTGTATGTCGGCCCGCACTTTCGCCCTCGCCCGCCTGGACGCAGGCCAGGGAACATCATGAACTTTATCCAATTATTTCTCCTACAATACATGTATCGCACGCTTTTATATAGCACTAGCTTTGCTCTGCGGTTTCACCCGCGTATATAGCCTGAGTGATATTTCCGCGATTAGAAATATCCTATGTTATTCTCCTGGTCCTAAGCTATCTTCCCACGAATTTTCTGCAAAATTGGTCCAACAGATCTCGAGTTATAAGTGTTGTAACAAACCCGTCTTTGTTTTATTTATATAGACGTATAATTGTATACCTTTGAGAGATCATTTTTTTTTCAATTGCGATAATTGAGAGGTTTAGAACATTCACGTTTGTTAATGAAAGGGTTTTCGCCATGTTTTATATTAAACGATTAATGCGATACTTTATTCTATATCTTCTCTTTTCTTCTATCAGCAAATGCTACAATAATACGATACACAAAAGAATTGTAAGAATGTTTAAACTTTAAATACGAAAAATTGAAAATTCCATATATGAAATTGAAATGTAACCGACATAAATCTTTTGTTTTCATATAAATCTAATGGTTGATCTTGATTGGCGATTTAACGACCGTTCAAACCGTTACTATTGGTTTTTTAGCACACAATAAAAAACCAGTAACATTTTTATGATCAATATATTGTTAGCCTAGATTTCAATAAATGATTATTATTATAATATTCACGAGTCAAATAACACATTCTTTTCGTGAATTCTTTATAACGTTTTATTTATATTCAAATGATCGGCGACTATTCCTGAGAGGAAGTAAATAATAAATATATTAAATAATTCATAACTAAAAAGCCTTCTATGCTAGATTACTTTGCAACGTTGCTATTTAATAGTAGTTTCCAATATTTATTTCACTACTATAGGGCAAAGTAATTCAAGTCTTCCTCAGCAAAAATTGTCATACGAGATTTAAAATGAATAATAGAAATCAAAATGAGCAATGATCTACTAATTGAGATAAAAAGATTTGTCCAACTTTGGGATGATTTATAAGTATGTTATTTACACAAAAACATTAAGGAGATCTCACATACTTCGTAACACGTATATTGCAACGATTAGAATCAAATGTTATAGTATAGGTATCGATTGACGCGAATGTTGCGGGTCCGTCGGCCCGGCGACGTCCTTGGCCCGACCACGCCGTCTCGCTATCCCTCCCCTCGGCCTCTGACGTCACACCCCACCCCTGTTGACATGCGAATCGGATCGTCCGTGACGTCACGCGTCACGTCCATTCGCCAATAACGACTTACGACGCGACATCTCCATCGAGCTTCACTGATGCCGTACTTTACACGGCTGCTGCTAAGTCTGCCTAGTGCCTACATAATTTATGTTTAATATGTGTATTATGAACGTATCCGATTCTTTAACGGGAACGGTTGAACTAGCATCGTATAGACCAAAACTAGCAGCAAATTTGCGAATAATAATTGCAACATGATAAGGAATAAACCATCAACTAGTTTTAGGTTAGCGGGTCATGATTAAAATACCAGTCGGTCCGGGGGCGGGGCGGAACCATTCATCATGGCCCATGTAAATGACGGTTCATTCAAGTAGAACGATATGTAAAAAATCCGCAAATTACTACGCAAATACAAACTTTTGGTATGTTTGTAGAAAATCTTTTGCTATGTAAACAAGTTATACTGGTGTTTATATTATCGATACTACGCCGTGGGAATTCTGAAATCGGTCATGTGTTATCGCCGCACGAAACGCAAAAGTATGATAAAAAATAAAAATACGCAAGACATAAGATATGTAAGTAAGTCCGATAACAGGAAAGTCTAAATAGCACAGGTGTATTTGCGTTTGTGTAACAGCGGAGCTTATATTTAATCTAGATAATGGAAATGGTGCCAGACAAAGGACTTTGTTCGCACGCGGAACAACTGAGCCATCTTAACGTCTACTTTACGCTCGAAACACCAGAGCCTACAGGTTTTCATAATGAGACTCGAAACGTTATTAAGTTTCGTTCGTGCGGTTTGCGAACGTTAGCGACAACAATGAAATGGCGTCGAATGAACAGGATGTGGAGCGGTGCGTCGACCGCGGCGGCAACGAACTTCGCCGCCCCATAGGAATCGCTCGCAATTGACTGGGCGAAGCTGCAAGTGACCAAGTTATGCTATCTCGGCCGGTTACACTCGGACGAGTTAATTAGTTCCAAAGAGTGGAATGGGCGCCAACTGCATCCTTATCGAGTACACGCGGTGTTTACTCATTGAGATGTTACGATAGGGTCGTTGTCGCTGGCGGGCCGACGCATCGCGCCAGTAAGGACCAACGCATTGTTCTCACTCCAGGGGGCACTAACCCACATGCGCGATTAGATATGCACGCTGGGATACCGCGTAAACACATGTAACGTAAACCGACAGAACGCTTATTGTATATTTTCCCAGCTTATATAAAAACTATTAAAAAACAAAACAAACATTTTCCCCATCTGTTCGTATGGGAATAATTGTTGTATAACGACACGTGTTCCTGGCAAATTACCAATACAAAAATCTTGAGCTATTTAAAGATCGTAAAACAATTTAAGCGTCGATCGTCCAGAAATAAATGGGAAGATATTTATTTGAATCTCAAATCGTACGAATTTCCTATTATACTGTAACATCGGCTGTCTCTCGAGTTAAAAGGTAACAACTGGGGTGTCTATTGTTTGTGTTTACGTGGCATATTGTTCGAGCGCCTTGTGGAATAAACACGGGGCGTCTGGTGGATGATAAGCGCCTCGAATGCGTGGGTGGGACTACCTCCAGGGATCGTTGACATTATTTCGAAATGCGACACACATTGTCTCACTGGTAACATCTCGAATTGTAAATTATAACACAATGTGAATAGCTCAAGCTTTGAAATTGAAACAAAACGCAAAACAAACAAACGTTGAGAGTATTATTTCCTGGCTGCACTAAGAAGTTATGCGTAAAGAAAGAAGACTATATTTCTACACGAATCACATGGATTAGGTTACAACTACGCACTCGTTATGTAAGTTGCGTCAAAGAATAGAGTTTACAACAGTCTTTCAACTAAGATTTTATCTTGTTCAAGTACCATAGTGAAGATGAAACAACTTAATTAACTACAATAGAGATGACCTTTGGACTGTGTCCCAAACAAAATTTCTAATATTTCATAAGCCAGTAATTACTAATTCGACAACATTTACATTGAAATAACAATACTGTCTGGACAATGACAACTTTGAAGTGGGTAAATCTCGTGGCTATTAAAAACTTCAATATAGCTTTTCCCTATACATATCTATATATATATAAAGGAAAGTCGCGTTAGATACTCCACTTATAACTCAAGAACGGCTGAACCGATTTAGCTGAAAATTGGCAGGGAGGTAGTTTAGAGCCAGGATAAGGACATAGGATACTTTTCATCCCGGAAATTCTACGGGAACGGAGTATATATGCGGGTGAAACCGCGGGGCACAGCTAGTTCTAATATAAAAGCCTCTCTGATCGATTCCGACCACAGTAGCCAGTTTCAACAGGAATTAACCAGTTGCGCGGGGATATTATAGTGCTCAACGAGACACGGGGACACTCTTCTTGACTCAAGGCTGTAACTGAGTTTTTTTTAACTCCAAATTTTATTCTGCCAGTGTGAATATAAACTCCTGTTGTTTTGGTTTCTTTCCCTAAACATTCACATAGCGTATACCACAGCACTCACCTGAAACATATCCGTGTCCGGATCCTCCGTGTACTCCACGATGACCGCATGGCTCCGGCTCAGCGTGTACGATATGGAGTGCTGGCTCGCGTCCAGTATCGCCTTGCTGCTGTGCGGCGTCTTCACCACGTAGTGCTTGGAGCGACGCACGCCGTTCGGCTGCGGGCGCCGGTACAGCACGAACTTGCTCCTGCGGCGGCCGCGCTCCCCGGCCGGCAGGAATCCATTGTACCTGCGATGATGACACATTGTTAACACTGCTTCATCAAAGTTGCAGTGGGTTTTCACCCACAAAGGCCAAAAACGACTCTCATTCCAAAAGAAAGAGTATTCTTCAAGTTAACAATGTGGGCTTGAGATATCCAAGAGGATAAGAAGTTAAGAAGGTTAACAATGTAAAATTTTAACCAACATTTTGCCAACTTGATAGTCTTAACCAGAAATCTAATTACTTTTGTATTAACTCTCAAAATTACATAATATAGGCATAATAAATTAAATGAACTGTAAATAAAATCCAACCAATAAGAATAATTTGTTATAAGTAAGACTATCCTAGGGTATCTCGTGTTACCGAAACATCGTCGTATTCATTACGTAATGCAATAGGATAATCAGATTATCCACTTCCCATTAAAAACAAAAGCCGCTCCTATTGTTAATTAGTACATTACATCACTATCGTATTTATTTTTTTTAATTAAATAAATTAGCAGTAGTAAATCGCGTGTATGTACGTCACTTTCATACCTACGCTCGTTGGTAACGATATAACTTTGATTTATGTCCAAAAAAATACCTGAATGGTAAATTGGTAATGGCACACATGTATTGTAATTCTATACTTAATATCAAATAAGATTACTTATACCCTATTTAATAAACCTAACATATATTAAGTTTTGCACAAAATATTGACAGACGCATGTCTCAAACGGATGACAATCGCTTCTGTATCTATTTTGCGATCGGTAGTTGATTGAATTTATTTTTTAATTAAATGCATTCGCTCATAAAATCATCGAGATCATTAAGCTGCACGATGATGGCTTGTGCCGCAACGCACAAAAGCTTTTAATATGCTCCATTTGCTTAATTGAAATAGCCCGAGCTATTAATATCGTCTTCATAGCGGACGGGAGCATGAAAATAGAAAACGCGTAACGGGCGCTTTTTTCGTCACGTAATTATATGAAATTAAAATTTTTCGTGTAAACATAGACAGACTCGTAGTAATTAATATATTGAAAAAAATGTTGAAACTCGTTTCTTCTTTATAGCATATGGTGCATGAAAATTGAAAAAAAAATATAAGTAAAAACTGAGCCTCACAAGACAAATAGAGAATGAAATAAAGCGTGTTCCATAAGGTAGTAAGGTAGTAAGTACTGTGTGTAATAATAGTCACATTTTATTATATTATGGAATGCGACAATGAGGTTATAACGTTCTCACAGAACTTCGATAAAAATCTAAATAATATTGTTATTACGGTACTGGAGTCAATATCCTGAACTCTTCCTTTTCGAAGAAACTATTCAAAACTGACCGTGTTAACGGTATACGTGGTTTCTCATATACCAATGTACCAATAAAACAAATCGACTCATTAATTCCTTAAAGGTGGCCAAGTAAATAAATAACACAACGTGACACGCGTGCCAATACGTCCCCATTTCCTTACCCACAATTTGTCAATTCGTTTGAAAATAAGCATATCATAATAGGATGCTAAAGATAGCCGCAAACTTTACGACTTACTACTTGCACTAGTACTGCTAACTAGGACATTCTAACCATTCCCATCACGACTCCGCAACCGTTACAATATAAACGTTGATAGACCATAAAACGTTTTATAATATTACAATGAACATATTCTCCGGATGTTCCTTGCACCGCACCGGCCTGTGCTTGCTAGAGTGATGTCATACGCCGCGAGTTTGTATTAAATTGTTATAACAGAGTCATCATTCATGCAAACGAGGAGCGGTGAGCGTTGACAAGGACTTACTAACTATACATACTAACAAAGTGTCTAATAGTTACATGCTAAAACTGCTCAGGCATCCTCTAAGAATCTGGGTATACTTAATAATCAATAAATAATAATAACTTTATAATACAAAGCTGAAGTTTTGTGTTAGATTTTAACAGACATTAATGGTACTGTTGGAATTGTCTCAGCGTGCGTTAAAATTCCCATACATGTATTTCGTAATTATGTATTCTTAGCATATCCGCAGCGCGTGCGCCACTTGTTCCGACGTTTCCTTTTCCGCTCACATCAAATCGGTAATTTATGAAAATATTAAAAGCGCGTGGCACTTCACAAAACGTTCCCTGCATTATATCGCTGTTCGCTCCGTTTATAGCAGTACGTCGCCCGAAACGAGGGCAAAGACAATGACTGCATCATATAATTCACACTGTTTTTATTTTGCGCATGCACAGTACGAAGAAACATTACTGTAACTGCATAGCAAGAAATTGGACAATGTCGGGCTGGATGCGGTTCATGGGAAGCCGAGCAAGTGCGGCCTTTGTGTGTTATTGTGTAAGCCGTCGTAACTCCTCACATAACGAGGATAGACAACCTTAACGGCTGCACTCGCAAGAGTTCCGATTAAGAATACATATTTAAAGTCTGCTAAACGGCATGGTATGGTGAACCTTGCTCCATGTTCACGAATGACAAATTTTATTAAGAATTGTGTTTGAACAATATTTTATTCAATTTTACACAATCTCATTGTCTGAGATTGTATTCGTTATTCTTGCTTATAGTGTTTTTTATAGAAAACAATAAAAAACACTATAAGCAAGAATAACGAATACAATCTCAGACAATGAGAAGATAATTATTTACATTCATAAATTTGTTAAAGTAATTATTAAAAACCCATCAATTTACTCTTAAAAAAGTTAAACTTTCTGTAAACAAAATTTTATAAAATTAGGTTTCTTCATCAACGATGTACCGATGTGTAGGATGCACCGATAGAGGAACCTCACTATATTACAAGCCGGTCTCCTCTAAGACTCATACGTCACGAGTCACGTCTAACTTACTACCTACTTAAGTGATGATAGGAGAACTTTTCTGACTGATATAGTCTTGATGAGACAATATTTCTTAATATATTCTAGAGAATTACTACGTCAAAAATTGCTCGCTTCGAAACCTAGTACATTGTAAGCTAAATTCTTAAGCATTTATAATTTAACGGGACAACTCACTTACTCTGCTGTCTCAGTGACCCGGGACAAAGACCTCGTCAATTTTTGACGCGTAGGCAGCTTGAAGCATGTCTTTAATTCCTCGACACTACGTCATAAGTTGTGGCAAATGTGTTGAACTCGTAAAGCTGACGTGTTTTATTGGTCACACCGTCATAACTCACACAAGCCTTTTATAACACACTCGTACTAGGCTATTGTGCGTTGTATTTAATTGTCTTTACAAACTGGTTATTTATATTCCGAGAGCTGGGAACATTTTTGGGGAGTTGTTTAAGGCAAGCAGCCAAAGTGCAATTGAGGTGTAGAAAGATATTTCAGGGTTATATAACCAAAACTTTTTCGTCGTACAAAAACTGAAGTAAATAAAAAATAAAACTAATTGAAAATAATAAACGAAAAGAAAAGAACCCGTGATCTGTTTTCATTCCACTAAATTATACGGACACATGCCCAAATATTCAAACGAACGTATTAAAAACCTGAATTTTATTAGACGTTAATTGCGTAGATATTTGTTTGCGTTTGCGAAAAAATTAATTATAACCAAAATTAAGCAAACTGTATCAAAAATATTACTTATGTATATTGTTTCATGTAAACTTGGTTCATTAAAAGCAAACGCCGGTCTTCGGAGCGAGACCGCGCAATTACTCAACTTTTACAACAACACGGGTTAAATATAGAAGTTCGTTGTTTAATTGAATTAGTGCGGCTAGGATTGCGTAACGACTGGCCGCTGACGGCTAGGCTTGGGGATCGATGACGTTTGTGGCGTTAAATTTGCTTAACGTCTATGGGGAAAAAACCGATAGGTACTCAAGATAGATGCTTCAGGGTTGCCACTATCATACCTTTGCTATGCTATCGCATGCAAAAACTCTGGTATGACATTTCTCTTCATCGCTAACCTTATAATTTGGCCGAACTATATTTTAGTCTGGCTATAAAAATATCGTTTATAGAATAGTGTTGTATGTGTTTTAAACACTATTCAACTGTATGGTAATTAATATGTTTTATTGTGGAGATGGTGTCTTGCACGGATGGGAAATAAACAATGAAATAGAACATTTTTGTTAACGCCTCATTCATTTTATACATAAACTTACATCTCAAGTTCTTTCTAAAATATTATTGTGAAGTATGATTCTGTAAACAACTAATAATAATTGTTTCATTTAGGAAGGAAAATTGAAGCAAAATTATGGCAGCAATGTTATTAATTTTGCATCACAAGAATTATGAGGGAATTTTGGCAATTTCCCAAATAGCGTTACACTGTAATAATACTTTTCTACGCTCGTAGATAATTCTGGGAATGTACCTAAGTCGTGTTTTTACTTAAACGCGAGATAACTACAACGGGTTTATTCAGAGCGTAAAAAATTAGGTTTTTACATTAAAATCGTATTTACTGATCGCAGAAATCTTCGTTTTAGGACACCTATCGGATACACTAACCACAGATAAAAAAGTTTTACAATTTACGACATGTACGTATTACTTATTTTTAAGACTAAGATGAACAGCTGCGCTGTCCATTCCCTTTTATTTTGTATTTACAATATCAGAGAACAATAAGTTGTGGAAAGTAAGAGCAAAAACTGCTCGTGATCACTTAACGGATTGGGGTAATTTTATCTGAATCATACAGAAAAAACCCTAATTCGCAACTTCCGTATTTAACTTTATCAACTGCTTGCCAACCCTCATGTCAATTGTATTTATCGTGATTGAAGGATATTAAGATTATTGAGTACTTATTCAGTTGATTGGCATTCTTTGTTGTGCTGATGCGCCACAGGCCAAGTACGGCGATGCCGAATATAGACATCAAATTCCATAATGATCCGATGATTAACAGTGCCTTGGCGTTACGGCGAAAAATCACGTACCAATTTGTTTAATTTCAACATAAAGCCGTATATCATGTTCCCTACGCGGCAACAAAGCATTCTTTTAAGTTTAAATATAGAAAGTGCTTAAAATATTTTTTGTTACATATATAATAGAACTTTAACATTGATTCTACCGAGAAAATATACTTAATTTAATAAATTTTGTAATACACATTAATCATTTTAATACCGATTGCATTCATCAAAGTCGCATCAGATAATTCTGTAACACGAATATAGACAACCCAGTTTCGGTATTTAATGCTTCCACCATCATAAATAAGCCTTTGTTCTATTTCCTACATTAGTCGACATGGCGTTACAGCCCGTATAAAACCTTCATAAAACTACTGGTATAATAAATTCCTCTCGTTTAAATTTTTACTGGCGACGTTTCATCTACGTGAGAGGACTTTCCGTAGAACGCGGTAACGGTGCTGTAACTTTTTGAAAATCGTCTAAGTGCGCTTAGCCACTGCAACATTTGGTACGGAGATGCTTCTTACAGAACCATAATTTATTTCAAACGACAAAATAATTACAAACATCAATATATAAATTTTTTATTTTTCGTCAAAACCACCGGGTTGCTATTTGCTACTTGCTACTTAAACGATGTATTATTTATACTTATATTTTTTTGTTATGTTACCGCATATCTCCGAATGCATAGAACCGACTCACACTAAAAAAATAGAAAATAACTCTTATTGAATTTTTTTGAAATCTTTACAAGGTCGGTCCAAAATATTGTTAAATTGAAATAAAAATTTTTGCCAAAAAATAGAACCGACTTCCTCGCTCTAAAAAGTAGAAAATAACTTTTATTTCATTTTTGTTGAAATCTATACAAAGTCGGTGCAAAATCTTGTTAAATTGAAAATAGATAAGGCACCGACTTTGTATAGATTTCAACAAAAATGAAATAAAAGTTATTTTCTACTTTTAGATTTGGCAAAAATTTTTATTTTATCCTTTTTAGTGTCCTGTGAAGGGTAATCACATCATCTAGTCACAATTCAGTTGATATATACATCATTAAACCTTAACCGCAGAGCTTATTCCGTTGATTTTCGAGGACTTCCCTGGAATATCTTCCACATGGATGATCAGACTTGAACCAAATTTCTATGGGACCACACATGAACTCTACTCTTTCGAATGCAAAAAAAATTTCCAAATCGGTCCATAAACGCCAGAGATATGAGGTAACATACGTAAAAAAAAAAAATACGGTCGAATTGATAACTTCCTCCTTTTTTGTAAGTCGGTTAAAAAGGTAAAGACACTGACTTTTCTATAGATTTCAACAAAAATAAAGTCGTGAAAAATAAAACAAATTACTATTGTATCCTTCAAAAAGTCACAGGTACATAAAAACTGACATATTGATCTTGACCTTTTGTATCTAACGTAAGCGACATTTAATCATGCTAAAAATAAATGATGAGTGATCAAAAATGCATTCAACGGTCATTAAATTTCAATTAAAAAAAAACACAAATGCAATTAAGCAACAACGTTTGATAAAAACGTTACTAGTATTTCACAATACTGCGTAACTTTTTATAAATTTAAAATCTACACAACTGCTAGAATTTCAAAAGTCCCGGTTTCTATAAACGACGGAACGTCACTGCATAAAGGATAAGAATCGTTTTCACTAACGGCGGTTTAATTAACCAAATTTTGGTTGTTTTGTTAACGCCATTTTTATTAAATAGATACACTTTACACTTACGTCTAGTAGAATATCGTACTGTCCGTAAGTAAAGCGACTCGTTTTAGTTTTATAGTATATGGGCATAAGCAGACAGTATGCAACGTACCCAATAAAGGATCAATGCAGTTAAACCAAGGTAAATAAATCGCCCCTTCATTGCTTTACTTTCGCTCTACGACCCTGATCTGGTATAGTACTTCTTATCTCTATTTTGTTTTAGTGGTGAAAGTACCAATAACATCCGCTGTTAGAAAATGAAAAATAGTTACAAAGTACCAAGGTGCACCATTATTATCTGGTCTATTAAAATACTCAAATGTTTTTAAATGAAATGTAATAATTTCTGAGGCATAGATTTGTAATAAACCGTGTAAATTCTATTGAAAACCTGAAACTAAATTGTATTACCTATATTTATTTAAATGGAATTAATAAACTATGTATTCCTTTATTTATGACCTCATAAAGATGGTTCAGATTTAACCAACAGAGATTTACTGAACATTAAATTTAAAAAGTATGATCGAAGTGAGCGAGGTATCAAAAGGTATCAAAGTATTAATCCACGCATCACCTGGACGTGACGTCACTGGCCGATAGATGAATACGAATGCGCTAGCCGGGCCTTGCGCTAACCTTGTGCTCGACCACTGACTTCCAACTAGTCTAGATTGATCGGATTGGAAAATCTTGCGTGGATATATTATAACTGAGCTTTGTATGGAAATGCAGTTTTATGCATCACTACGTAGTATAAAACAAAGTCGCTTTCGCTGTCCCTATGTCCCTTTGTATGCTTAAATCTTTAAAACTACGCAATGGATTTTGATGCGGGTTTTTTAAATAGATAGGAGTGATTCAAGAGGAAGGTTTATGGAAAAACACTGTTATTACTTATTTTTGAGGTTTTTAATGTAATGTCGTTAACTATCAATTTTTTTCAGCTTACATTGAAAAGGCAGGCTGAATGCAAACCCTACGTGATTTATCAAAATAATGTACTAATTTTATATACAAAAGTTAACAGTTTTTCTGTTGTGTATTTAGTATGAGCATTATACCCGTGCGAAGCCGGGGCGGGTCGCTAGTTGATGTAGTATAATAAAGTTCTTTGAACAGTTGCGGCATCAATAAGACATAAGGAAAACAATACAATACAGCGATGTGTTGTAAGCCAAAAACCAATCTATGAGCATTTAAAATCATTGAAACTCTATTATTAATATATTTCTCTATGGTTCAAGCTTCTCATTAGAAAAATAAATACTTTAAATAGTTGAGTTAAATATAGTTATCGCCCATATTCATTAAATAATTTACGATTTCCATTTATTAATTTAACAATTTATAGAGTCAAATGTCAATAAGCATTAAATGAACCAACAGCGTCCGCGTCATCTAACGACATGCGATATCATAAAACAATTATTTCTATGTTAGAAATATTCAGTCCAGAGGCCTTATTCACAAATTGGTAGATGGTATTTTTTATGGTAGAGCAAGCAATGGAGCATGCGGGTCACCTCACACCTGATGTTAAGTGATCGCTACCGCCCTTAAACACCTGAAACACCGGGGTGTCACAGGTGCTTGGCCGGCCTTTGATGGACATATTATAGGCTCGTGTCTTGAAGGCCCCAATAGCGAATGTGTTCGGAAATACTGCAGATGGAAGGTCGTTCCACAAATCGAAATTCCGAGTGAAGCGCATGGTGGTAGATCGCCAACCATCCAGATACACCATCTGGATGGTTGGCGATCGTGGAATTATATGAATATTTTTCCGATTTTGTATGTATTCCGATCGGATACGCGTACGAGAATAGGACTCCAAGAGCACTTACCCAAGTATGACCAGCTCTCCGTATTTGACCAGTGGCTTTGGCTTCTGTTCCGAGCCGCTCTCACCGGCCTCCTCCAGTATTGGTGAGTCCGCACTGTCCGCAGCACTAGAACAAGGAAACACATTTAATAAGAATAAAGCTTTGAGACTATTGTGGTGACATTTAGTGATTTCACCATATCTCTAAATATTTGTTACTAGGAAGAAGAAAGAAAGGAACGACGATACAAAATACATTGAGTATATGCGTAGTATTCATGTACGCAGTTATGCTCTAAGTTCTTTGTGTAACTCAATACATATGCTAGATAGTGTTGCACATAAGGTTCGTGTTAAACATATTATAATATGAATTATACCTCAGACGCTCGCCTCATGTTGCATGATAAATGTAATTGTAAATTTTGATCCAGCATCGCCAACGCAGTTAGCATGCCTATCATGCCAATCAATAAAAGCAACAATCATCGACAAAACTACATGAGAACACAAAACGAATGTCCTGCGGCGTGAATGTCTGATCTATTGAAATATATTCGAAAATTATGTAGGTATTCTAAGATCTCGTGGAAAAAAATATTAGGGCGTTTAAATAAAATACCGCTTTTGGGTTGATGTTACTAAGTACCTACTTTATATATTTATATTTTTGTAAATTTTATTATTCAATAGTCATAGTTCATAGTTTCTTAAAAAACTGACAAACTTGAGCCTAAGTTTTCATAAATAAGTGCATAGTAGCACTTTTCTATTAAATTTATGAGGCATACACGCATACATCTCATTTGTCAAAAACACTACAAAAGCATTGAACATCATCATTATTCGACAATAGCGACCTCTACAAAAGACGTATAAATAGAAGACCCATCGTGATCCATACCAACACCGCATCAAATGCAACCACCCACCATTCTTTATGACTTCCGTTAATATTTTTTGATAACCCGAGGTCAAGTCTAAGACCACGGAACTGGTTCAGCCGAGTTGTGGGTCAAAACAAGCGATGTAAATTATGATTACCGTGAAAACCGGTTGGGGGCACTGCGTTCTTACTACTTACGTAACACTTATTCATAAGTTCATACACAAAACGGGAGACCCTGAGATATGAACAATCCGAGATAGTAATGTATTGTCTTTCATTTGCTAAATATTGTCTGAGAGACAAATACACTCTGTTAATAAAAGAAACAAACATATTATATCGATATCACACATTCGAATGTGACACTGTCCCTCGATGTGTGTATCTTTTACTTAGTTTTTACGACCAACGTCTAGACTAATTTTGTTGAAACTTTATAATGAAATTATATGAATGAGTGAATGCCGTCTCTATTTCTAACGCAATAGAAAAAGAATAAGTATAACGTTAAAATCTGTAATAAAACTACATAGTTCAGATCTATAGTGGGTGCACTATTTATTTTAAATTTAATCATGTTCAAACAAATGACAAGCACCAAACGTGAATAAATGGTTCTTGGTTGTAAAGTCAGAATATTAATAAATAAATACACATAAAATTTCTCGTTTAAAAGTTGGATTTTAATCGGTTTTACACGCAAGACACAAAACTTGCCAACTTTAAAACTTGGCAAGATTCTGATCTTAACTTTTATGGGTTAAAGAGCGTGGCCATCTTTTAACATTAAAGTATGTACATTGTATATTTTCTGACCACTTCCTGGTTAGGCGTGCGTTGGCAGTCTGATAATTGCATTGCGAGTAAAATATGCAGACAGATACAAGGACCTTCATTTAATAAACAAACCAGGAGCGTTAAATTATAATTTCGAATTTTTCAGGTACCATATTATTAAAACTGTTTAAATTATTTATCAACTTTTACCATCACACGATGAACCTTTATTTTACTAAACCTTCGTTGTTATAATTTTGAGTCTTTGCAATATTTTCTTGTAATATGCTTACTCATTATACCATTTAGCGCAAAATAACAAAATGGACATTTTAATTAGGTCAATAGAACAGGGACAAAATATAGTTGTTTATCGAACATAATGGAATGATTAGGCATTGCTTCAATCATGCATCGGATTTGTTCTTTTGACATTTCTGTCATTAGCGGCGAGTGGTTTATCGATCGGGTAGATAAGCTATCGACCCTTTACAACTGCACTCTGTCCACAAAGCAAATCTGGGTCACTTTAGCACTAAACCCACTAGCACTTATCTCCTCATCGCGTAAGTATCTGACATGAATAACTTTGCCGTTTTGTTGCCGTCAAAATGTGTTAAGAAAATTCTGTTTCAAACTAGTTCTACCCATTTATCTATTAGTATATTCAAATGTTAAATTTTTTTGAGCTAACCTTGGGTTTGTCAGAAGACGCAATTTTATTTTTTAGATGTCATCAAAACTAAATTATCCCCTTTTTTCAAAATGGCGGCCATGGGATGAATTTGGATGTTCCTTAAAATCTAAACAATTACATGACGCCCTCTGACAAATGCAAACCCAAATGTAACTTTTTAATTGACTATATAGTAATATCGCATTGTCCGAGGACATTAATGAATATCATTGAAAAATTGTAATTTGAACAGCGTCTAATACTCCAGAGTGTGTATTCGATCCACATGGGTACAACATTATGAAGTTATAAAAAAATACTTTTCTACTGTCTGGGTGTTGATTTATCTATTGTATTTTTTATGCCACTGCAGCCAAGCGGAGCGTGTGATTCACCTGATGTTAAGTGACTGACCGCAACCAAAGCACATCTACACCAAAGTGCCGCAGATGCGTAGACGACTTACAAAGGTAAGAACTTGGCCCAATCGCGCAATGATCAGCTCTCACTTTTGTATTGCTGAGGATGTTACGCAGCAGAATTGCCCTCCGTCAGCTCTTACGACACCCACAGGTAGAAATGGGGTGACGACACATTATTCTAACCCGTCGCCACACGGGTTAAAAGTAGGTATGACACAAAAAAAACGTATTTTCCATAGTAAAGCTATGCTAAATTTTGAACAAAGATGGAGTCGTGGTTAAATGTCCGAGATTTTTCTTATTTATTTATTTAAGGACCTATTCGTTGTCGTATAATATGATATTAACAGTTAATTTGTAGAATTTTCAACGCAATATTTTTTAATGAGCTAATCGTTTCAAAATGCATATTTGTTTACATTAATGGTTTTCATAAAAGGACAAAACGTTGGCCCAGGAGCAGTATAAAAGCAAAAAGACCGTAAAAGATCAAGTCGTCTCGAGTGGCCGTGAATTCTGTTGGGTCAAAGCCCGCTTCCCTCCCCCCGAATTTATCTCAAGGCCCGATTTCCAACCATAATTACTGGTGATTGCGGTTATTGAACCATCTTTCAAGGTCCGATGGCCAAAGTTAACTATACAATTGAATGTAGATAATAGTAATATTCTATACTATAACATATATTATATAGGTTAAGAAAACTTTGAATTACCTAGTTATGTTAGCCGAACATTTTTAGCGATTAATGCCCAGTTCCTATAAAAAAAGAAGTCGTTATACTGCCGCACAGGTAATGATAAAACTTTATTTAAATTTTAGGTACTTACCTACACAAAATTAAAATAAGGTTTGTTGGAAACCTTAACAAACGTTAACTGCCTGATATAGTAACTAAACCCGAGAGACTGGATGTTGTTACAATTGTTGTACAACGTAATATTTAAGAGAGAATGATATTTTATATTTTTAATCGAAGTTCCCACATCTGTGTAATTTCAATCGTTTCAGAATGAACAAATCATTTCTAAGTGAGCCATCCATCCTTACCCCATCAAGCTAAGCTTGGTGGAGTGTAGTTTAAAATAAAGTATTTCAACATTGAAATGGATACATGTAAGCAATATGAATCTAAAACAATCACAACAAGACGTTCTTATCACAGCCAGTTAATTAGCTTCGTTATATCCGCATTAAACTGCGTCGTCAACAACGCGAGCAATATAAATAATCATTTTATCAATCCTAACGTATTTGCTTGTTAACATCGAAGGTATTGCGCAATTCATTACCCAATCATTGTTATTCGTGACCGCGAGCAATTTCAAGTGTCTAGCTTTAATTGTTCCGCACTTTGCTTTTACAAGTCTCGCCTTTGTCTAGTGGATATTTTTTTCTAGATTACCTTAGATTGAAGTGATCTAGCACGCGAATCTGGACAGAGAGCCGGCAGTTCCGTAACGATTTACATAAATAACGCTACGAATTCACGTAAAAACGGATATGTCACGGCTTAATTCACTATTTTAATTAATGTGAGCTTTATCTTTTATTTAAAAAAAGATTTTATAAGCATAACGGTACTGTTTATCAAGGAATATTTAACAAGATGTTTTAATAATGGAATAAAATCGCGATAACTACTTCAATTAATACTAAGAAGATAGGTGCAGGCCACACAACTGAAAGGAATTGAAATATTTATTTATTTGTTGAGTGTTTTATTTTAAAGAGATAGGTTTACGTACAAAATGTCAGAGCATATGATATTTCTTATTATCATTCAATGTAGCGGCTTTTATTTAAATTACCAGTACTAACATAAGCGTATCAGAACCAGCTCCGGTCCTGCCTACCTACATGTATTTGGCGGTTAAAAATTTAACAAGACATATTATTAATGTATTTATTGCAAATAAATACATTAATCATGTGTGGTGCATGCCCCAGAATACTTAGCGGATGTGCTATACTTGGAATTAGGAAATTAGGAAGGAAAGAAACGATAAAAAGCGCAGTTCAACGCCCCCTTTATCAGCACATAACCAAAATTTTGCATACAATTCAAGGAAAACACTGAGACGTTTATTTCCAAGTATTACTATAGACTGTGATTCAGCGCACGTCACGCCCGCGCGGCGGTGCGTTGGTTGTATCTACGGCAAGGGAAGCACGTGGCGATAGTATGCTACATGGCGTCCGGTCCTACGTAAAAACGCCGACTAGCAGAATGTGGGTACGACGGAAGTTTACGCAGTCACACCTACTTCGCAATTGACTCATCAATTATACCGATAGTGTCTTAAGGGTTTGAATACTAATGCCTTCGATAGCAGCTCTATTTATCATTGAAAAACCATGATGATTCTGTAATTTATATGTTTCAAGTGCTGTAAGTGCAATATGACATTGATTGGTTATTTTACATAATAATCATGACTGTTAACATACCTAATGACTTGCGCTCTAAATTGAAATTACTAGTACAAAATTCGCCCATATCAATCATAGACTGATGCAAATGGAAATACTCCACAAATCTCATGAATATTCGATTTAAGCTGAAAAGAATCTCTAAAGACCAATTTCACGTAGTTATAGGCAATAGGACATTATATGGAACAAATTCGTCGTAACATACGATAACAAACAACGAAATAATCATGCAACGTCCATCGTATTATTACCAAAACAATACCATTGCGTAAACACCCTTGCTCCACTACTTTCTCCAGTCCCACGATCACGA
>LQNK01001403.1:101889-112389 GCA_001586405.1 Phoebis sennae
ATAAAATACATTGAACTATATATAATGAACTATATTTGTAAGTAACAACAAATAATCAAAGATAAAATGATAAAAATACAGATAATAAGTAAAACAATATGTACACATAATGGCGCGAAATTGTTACACCGACTGCGGGGATGGGTCTCAGGTACCCTTTTTAAGTTTGTGCACCTGTTTCTCCCTCTGCGGCCGTGGTATGTCTAAGGTATTTCTTGCGATGTATAGGACAACTCAACAGCTCCAGCTATTGAGAAGACCAGCCACGTTATACGCATAGTAACCGAACTACAAGCGAAATAAAATGTGGTGGGTCGCACAGACCCAACCCCCATGACGCCGGGTTAAAGACAGGAGACTTGATTTTTAATGTTATTTTTTCTAATATTTAAAAAATATTGAATAGGGTTAGACGCGAGCGCAGGCGAATCGTTTAACATAAATTATTAACTTATCAAATGAGATAATTAGATCGTAATTTGTTTACACAATATTCAAGTTGATGTAGGTAAATATGTTCAATAGCCGTGTGTAATGTTTATCATTTCTATGGCCGAATAGAATGACGATATTAAAACAAACAAGATTGTTTACACGATACTTTCCACTGGGGTTCTATGATATAGAATCTAAGTAGTCTTTTAAATATTTATGTCGATCCCTTCCCAACCGAGATGTCTGTATAGCTCTTGTGTAATTCTTAAGGGAGTTCCTCATATTAACAACCAACTTTGAGTTATTTTGACACGTGATCATATTTACATTTAATTTTTACAAGTAGTATCTTGGGTATCCTTTACATTGAAATCTTAAGATCTGTTAAGTTAAATTGAAGATTTTACAATGATAACAATAACATTACAAAGTAAACGTTAGACTTTATACGAGGTTCAACGACATGTAAGTGCCTTCTTTTAAAATAAAAAAAAATATATCTTAATAGGCATAATATATCATAAGCAGTGGCAAACGTTATTCTCTGTAAATGGCAACGCTTGGAAGCCCAACGGTCAGTTTTTATGTATACCGGAAATAAAACGCGAATAACAAGGAAGGCATTAGAATATATTTTATATACAAAGATCTAACGTTTTTAATATTGCGTTTGTGTTTATCCTTTCAATACTTATATTTTTTACTAATATTCTACTAAAGGCATTAATAGCTTATTTATATGCAATGAAAAATAGATACTGCGCAACAAGCAAGCATTTGTAACTGCAATAGAGGCGTCCTTTGCACGCAACTGTAATAACAGTTAACAAACCTTGCCCTTATAACAAAACACTAACATAATGACAACGTACACCAAAATATTTCATCAAATATTATTACAGAAATATTTTTTCCTTCGACAAAAAAATGTTTAATGTTGATCTCTTTCGTTAAATTGCTATGACGCATGATCTTCTATTGATAAAAAAATAAGATATTAAATAAGAGTCGCCCAACATCCAACAATGCCAACATCGGCAAGTATGTAGGCGAAACATCTGAAAATACGCCTGTATCAAAATTTGGAAGTCTGCGCCAGTATCGAGGCCAGTGGCGAGGTCAGTGAACTTGGGCGAACGCAAGTTTTCGTTCGCGTTGCATTTGGGGGTTAATTCCTTCAATACATCTGAATCGATCCTGTTTAATATGAATCAAAGAACTGACTTAACCCCGCGGTCAAATTTAAGTTCGTCGGCGCCAGGCGCGTGCCAAAGACATTATAAAGGGGAATTTGATAGCGTATTGAAATATTTATGGGATGTATTTTCCTTTAGGTATTTGTTACTTACATGAAATTTAGAAATAGTGGATTAGAACTTTATAAAATAGACAATAGATTTATATTGGCTTTTATGTCGTGCCATCGATTTCAATGCGGTTTTATTCCTGACTCAGAGTGTTATATCTGGTAATGATTTAGAATTTCAATAAATACAAAAATAAATTGAGGCAAACGTTTTAGAAATTGCATTTTTTCAGTGCAAGTGTTGCTCTCGCTTCGTTGTAGCATCGCATAGTTTATAAAATAATAATTTTACGTTACTTCAAAGAAGACCTTTACCTAGAGCTTCTAACGTAATCAGCTGTTCATAATAGTATTAGGGAATAGCTGTTACCACATCTGCCGAGCAGGTGTCCGGTGGAGGAAGGGCAGGTGTGGGCCCACGCGAACGGATACCATAATGGAACCCGCCGCGTTAAAATAATGAACCCCGACTTGTCTTTTCCTGGCTGTTTTTTTAATTTAGACATTTCGGCAAAAAAGAAGCTCTTGTCGACATCCGGAGTGATTTGTAAGGACACGAATAGTGAGAATTATTACGGAATACGCTTTCTGGACGTGTGGCATGACGAGATTCGTTTAAAAATTTTCGTTGATTTGCTTGTATAATTCCATGGTGGAAGTAAAATCCCTATTACACATAGTTTGATGATGACATTATTATAATAAAGACCTAAACTGTGCTTTATGCAGAAAACATGAAATTACTGTTAACTTATAATGACACATTGTGAATGCATGTTTTGATTAGATATATATTTGTATGGGTAATCTTTATATCAACAATTTATGTAGATGTTTATATTTTTTTTTATTCAAAATGCTTCTTATAATTAATTAATTCTAGAAAAAATAATGATTTCTTCTGATTAAGATAACATACAAATATGTGTTAATGGATATTAAGGGTTTTAAATAAACTCCATTATCACAAGGCATTGGTCTAAATGTTAAATGGTTAGTAACAAGTCTAATTCAATTGAGGATAAATTTTCCCTGGTATGTATTAATTCTATGAATAATATTATTTATATCTATTTATATAAACAAAGTCGGGTTTGTTACAACACTTATAACTCGAGATCTGCTAGATCAATTTGTGGAGAGCAGATTGAGGCAGAAAATTTGTGGAGAGATAGATTGAGACCGGGAGAATGACAAAGGATACTCTTAATCCCATAAAACCTACAGGAATGGGCTAAATACGCGGGTGAAACTACGAGGCACATCTAGTTAATCATACAATAGCCATATTGACTTGTAGCTTTTATGTCTATGGAACCATTTGTTATCACTCTATGTCGTAGCAATTGGGGTTTTACAATTTCTCATAAAACAATTACACAAATATAGATAACCTACAAAACCTTACAAAATTTTAAGTGAATTTGTCATGTCTTTGTTGAAAAATACAAATGGCCTTATACTGCACTTACAATATAAATCAGTGGCTAATGCCATATTTATAAATGGGTAATATACAATATTTTTTTAGGAAAAATTCTTAAATTTTTATTTATAAATATACAGTTGAAAAGTACTATGATTATGTGTTTTAAATAACTATAATATTATTATATCTACATTATGATCTAATTATGAAATAGGTACATAAGTTTGATGTTATCGTAAATTATTCTTAAAGGTCATCGAATTAAAGTTTAAAGTTATTTATTTTATTATATTTCTGGTTGTCTTGGGTTCCACACATATAAATGTTAGTTCCCATGGGGTCCTTTTTTTAGGTTTCAACTATATTGCTACAAAATTTCATCCAAATGAATTCAGTAGTTAAGGGGTGAAGACTGAGACAAACGGACATTGCAGTCATAACAGTAATATTGGTTATGACTAAACGTTATGTAGGCAACTTATTACTAGCTACTATCTCTCAACAAAAGGTACCTTTTGGTAGGTATATTTTGGTTATTGCAAAATTAAATAAAAATATTGCCCACTGTGCATGAATCCAGGAGCCAAAACATTTTAAATTATAAGCAAACCTCAATTCCGTTATTAAGGAATTTGAACTACTTAAGTTTCTTGCCAGTTTTCTCAGTAGATACTGCCTTCTGAATCAGTGGTAAATAAAAAATTAAAATATATGATGTTTCAAAAGAGCTTTGAAAAAACCAATTTGGAAAAATAAATGATTTGAATTTGAACTTGTGTACTAGATGGATATTAAATTCATTTCAAACTTTATAACTTTTATTAATGTCTTTAATTAATGATATGTACTTGTAAATTTTTATTAAGGATGTTTTGAAATAGCTTTTTTAGCATGCATTCAACATCTAAAATAATTCTGTGGTGTCTTTGTATGAAAAAATTTCAGTCAGTCACAATGATATTTTAGGCATATAGGTAGATTGCTAAGAATGCTTACGGCACTATAATTGATTGATTTCTGTTGACATACTTGATCAATTTAATAAGATATCAGTTTGTTTTGACAAACATGGATACAAATATTTAGCATTTTGTCAGTGATTAATGACCATATGATGATCAACTTTGGATGACTATGCTTTTAATTTAATTCCTTTACATGAAGAACAAAAAACTTTGGGTTCAGCTTTGTCATGACAGATACATACTTTTTTCATTATTACGTCAATTGAAATGCAATTATTTTTTAATTTTAATTATGATTTTTATAAGTTTAAATTTCCTATCATAATGTATTGCCTTTACCTCTTATTATTAAACCTACTCATCTATGATCAATGCTAACGACAAAATTTCCATACAGAAACAATAGTATAACAATAAAACAACAACACAGCCCTGTTTTGAAATTGGTATGCAATAAGCGGTTTAATATGATTATAATGTAAATAAAACTTAATTTTTTCAACAAAAACGTAAACAAACAGGTTTACACATAAGCTATCCCTACATATAGATCTGCGTATAGAGATCTGACGACGCGATGTAAACACAAAATTTGACATATTTCCGCGGATTAGAATAAATATATTCATATTATAATACTACAATTATTCCTTTGTTACAAATACAGTACTATTGGCAGAAAAAGTTCCATTTACAGAAGTAATCCACGTTGTATTTATATACACTTACCGTTTTACGACCATGATAGAATCCGTCTGCTCGTTTGTGGACCCTATGTTTCGAATTATACTTTGATAACAACACTAACAATTTAGGAAACACCATGAATTATATTAAATCACCATCAAATCAATTTTTTTAATTCACACATCGCTAAAAAGCGATAAATACACCTCTCTTCATAATACCACTGTCGCTGAACAACGCGCACTTCACCATAGAAAACATGTATTTTACAGAAAAAAATGCTTTGTTCTCGTAAAAATCTTTATCTACCAACATTAATTAAATCACAAACACCTTTAACCGACCACACCGATTGAACTGTTACAAATCTCGAACTCATAAACACAAACGAAATTATAATTTGTGTTTGAGTGAGTTTAGTTACAGACAACTTCACTATTTACTGGCTGGCAGAATGAACGACCGTCGAGTTGTCTTGTCTATAGTTTCCGTTGTCCAAAGAACTATAGAATAACACGAAGTTCGTGATTATACGTAGTCTATGGTCTATATAATGTCTGGAACTGACATTACGGAATTTTTAAAGCGCTTACACCGCCATTGTCTACAGCGTTGCAGCGTATTGTACCTACATTGTTACCATAAACACCTACCTATTGAAACATCATTTGAAATCAGACTCTAAAATATTTTTTTAAATCCCAATAATATGTATTGAACGACATAATAGGAAATATAAGTACAAGTATTATGTAAAATTGTATTGAAACCTCATAAACATGATTATTGTTCTTGATATTTTGACAAAAATCGCAAAAAAAGGTCTTATACAAAATTATTTTCTTCATTGATTTGTTGTGTTAGCATTCAGTATAAAGATCTCTCTCTCTCTCTCTCCAAAATCGCATTTCGATCAGTGTTTATAAAAGTACGCGGCCCAACAAAATCTACTATCAAATATCGAACCCTAAAATAAATAATTCTAGAGAATCTGAGTGGTTTCGAATTCACAAAAAGTTAAAAAAATATGATAGATTAGTGTACATGCTGCATATCAAATGTCACATTGACATAGTGCAAATACGCCTTTATAGCAAATGGCGGCATAACTATTTTTATTTTTTATCGGCGGTAAATTTAATTTTTATTTACAATATCATTATACGTCGTGGTTTTAATATACTCTTTGGATCAGCGTGGATTATTTTTGGACGTCGTGTATTAAAAATTTCCTTGTTTATTTATTAGAATATTTTTTTGGATAAATGACAGAACAATAGGTATACGAGAGAAAAAATGAATAATGTTTTATTATACAATAATTCATAACAATTTACTTACTCAGAACTGAGATGTTTATTTGTTACTTCTAACGGGCCATAAATTATTTGAAAGGGAATCTGCCCATGTTTGAATCGAAAGATCATTTCAGATTGCAAAACTTTTACAAGTGCACTTTTCGCTACTTTTTTCCTCTTCATATCAGCTTTCTTACACATGAAACCCATATTCTTATTTGTTATTTATGACACAAATATCACATCCTAAATATAATTAAAATTGACTTGTTTAAAAAGTATTTAAATTGCACACTTGCAGGTTCGATCAAATGTGAATTCGGAATCTGCTTTGTTGATATTGAAAGTCATGTGGCGCTGTCGCCTGTAGGTTGTCGACTTCAGCGCAGCATTCATGTCGAGACAAGTTTGTTAAATACGCACTTAGTATTTATCATTATTTCCTAACGTTTCGAATCAGATTCTTGCATAATAATAAAGGTTAATTTTACTTGACAAAACACACAATTTTATCACATACATAAGTACAATATGTATTCCAGTTAATTTTGCACTCAGGAAGTGTAAAATTTAAGTATTTTTTCGTATAAGAGTGTTATGCAATTCAAGAAATAATATGGTGTCGAAAGTGTTATGATAAATTAATATTCAGATACAAAGATACTTACCTAACTATAACGATGGAATTATAATTATGCAAATATTTCATAATAATAAAAGTCTCATCAAGGTCATAAGTTTGCATTCGTTGTGAAATATTTTAGGAACTTAAGATGATAACCCTAAAAACAATAAGAAATAAAAAAAAAAACTGATATTATCTTTCTTGTAGCCTTCATATCCGATTGACTTCAATCTTTTTTATTAAACTTAGTATTAACTGTTTTTAAACCAAAACATTGTTCATTTAAAATTTTAGTCTACTTGCAAGTTGAGTGGAGGTAGGTAACTAAGTTGGTACCTCAATGAGTAAAGAATATCAACCTGTCGTTAATGAAAGTCGAAAATAGGAGACATTTTTATATTTTGTCTTTACAAGCATTTTACAAACATAATAAGTTATTATTATTTTTACAATATATTTATATCAGCTTATGACACCAGATTTTTTGATAACACTTTCACAATTACAGATTTATAATTTCAAATAAAAATGCTATGTATAATTTATTAAACGCAATTTAATGTATAATTTATTTAACGCGAACGAAATATTCAGAGATTCGTTAAATTTTCTATTTGTTTTGAGCGAAAGTTTTGCATCAATTTCGCTTTCCACCTTATTTATTTTCGCAGTATTTAACGGATTACTGGATTAATTTTTTTTTTGCGAAAATTCAATTGTAAAAACTGCTACTATCGGTACATAGTACGAATATTAATTAAATGAAGTTTTTTTAAAATAACCTTAAAATTAATATTATATCTAAGTAGTTTCTTAAATATATGTATCAGTCAAGTACAGTTCCCGGCACAATAACATTTTTTAACAACAGTAGGAATATTCAGTTAAAGTTTGTATACCGTTAAAAATAATGTTGGTCTGAGCATTGCTATTTTTTAATGATAAGGCGCAGCTAAGTAGAAGTCGAGCTACCTATGTAAAGCCTTTTGAAAGCTAATAAGCCTTCAAAAGGGTTTTAATAATTAGTTTTAATTTTATGAACCCAAGAAGTTTAATGTAACAAGTGTACTGTTACATTAAACTCGACCTGCCTAATAAGTGTTACGGGGTGCGCCCACTATTTCTCAAGGCGCCTAGTATACAATCAATATGCAAATCGCTTTACATTATTCATATATCAAAATCCTAGATGGACAATCAACGTCTTAAAATTAGTCCCATAAAATAAGTGCACACTTCAAATTTCAATGGCTACACTTTTAATACTTCACATAACTCTGAATCTTGCAAAACATTTAATGATAGCATAACTATAACTATGCACGTATGATTGAGTGAGTGAGTAGCGACAGTTCCGAGCGTTACATTTGTATGTCACTGTGCATCTAGGGTTTTTATTATATATCAATGATATACTCTGAGTAAAAATTATTACAAATTAAATCGACTGCATGTTTTTAACATTCTCACTGCAAACTTACACTGGGCATTTCCATTAAAAGGAAAGAAGCAACTAAACCACTTTATTATTTCTTTCAATTATTTAACTCTTTATGACTTACTGCCGTGATGAATTCGTCAATGATAATTGCTCATTCAGAAATTTTTCTTGTAAATACAATTCAACTAAATTTTCTTAAAATTGTGCTATTCTTTTGGAAAACATTTTTAACGTTGTTCAAATTATATACAAAAATATCTTAACAAATCATCGAAAATAAAGCTTAAAAATATTTACACTTGTAACAACATAAGAGGACTAATTGGAATAGAACGGCTTCTGTGTAGCTTAAATATTATTGAATACTATGCCAATTTTATTTGAAAAACTATATCGAAGTTTAAAAAAAAATGTAAAAATAACGAAAATGGCAATAAAAATGTAATATGGATTCATTGGATAAGATGTTGAAATTATTTGAAAAATAAATGATTCTTTTACTTAATAATATAAAAAAACGCCGTATGATACTTCATACGGCGTTTTTTTATATTAGAAAGGCAAGTAAATAAGAAATTCTTAATTTTTATACTAGAAAGGCAAGTAAATAAGAAATTCTACACATTCAACCAGTAATTTTCGGCCAATGCACAGTACAAAAAAAAACATGCCTAAATAATGATTATTTTTTACTAGAGTTGATTTATAACATGATAATAATATTTTCTTTCTTAATCTTAAAATCCTTAGTAAGTACGTGCGTAAATTAATAAAAAAATACGCACGTAAGAACTATAAATGTTTATTTCACACCTCCACTGTTGCCTGAGAAGAACAATAAAAATTAGCTATTATAATATTTTGTTGAAATAGTACTCAATTCATAAGATCCTTACTAGCAATCCATAGGTAAGACTTTTTTTCTTATTACTCGTAAAAATGTAGAAATAATCCTAAGCTGTTTATTTTCACATAAATACTTCGCGCATAAAATATTAACCATATTGGTTGATAAAACCAAAAATAAGTACACTGATTTACAATAGATCTCTTAATTTAGCGTTTCCTAATATATACGTACTTTTATCAAAATATATCACATATAACATAGCAAGAATAATGTTGAAATTTCATGGTTTACAACTGTCACTAGTATATTAGTTTAATACTCTTCGTAACCATAATAATCGTCTTCTTGTTGTGTCTGCAACATGGCCGCCAGGGACATTTCCAAGTCCGCTTCTGGTACGTCAGCCTCCATATCCTCTTCGTAGTCTTCGGCTTCTAGAAGTTTATTGAATTTAAAATATATGATAAATCATACTGAAGTGAAAAATTTTAAAAATATATTACTTTATACTATATGTCATCCTTGCCTTCATTTAAATTCTAGCGAATAACTAACCAGTTTTCTACTGAGCCGATGTAGAGAACTTCAGGCGTTTTGGGCGTGTTTAGCTGGATACGTTGTTTGCTTTCTCAGGTGTTATAAAAGAAACTGGAAAACATTGAACTCAAATAAACATTTGTATTAAATGTCAACCAACCTGTGTTCTTCTGCACCGTTGTTTTGGGAGCGAGCGTGCGCAGTGCGGAGTCGACTCCGAGCGTATTGGGCGTTGCGGGCGTGGCCGTGGTGCTTTTGATACGTTGTTTTTTCTCAATTTTTATTAATTGTTAGAATTTAACAAACCTGTTTCCTTCTGCGCTGGTGTGCTGTCTGCTGGCGAATGCGGTATCGAATAGTCTGGGTCGGGTGTATTGGGAGAGGCAGACGTGTTGGACGCAGAGACCAGTGTGGATGACGTTGTGCTGTGGTTGTTTCACATATTGTCACAGACAGTTAATGATATCTTTCAAGTATTTTTATACCTAGGTATTAACCAATCTGTTTCCTTCTGCGCCGTTCTGTTGAAAGCGGGCCTGTGCAGTCTGGCGTCGACTCCAGGAGTATTGGACCGTGCTCTTGATTGTTCTTTCTTATAAGTACACCTCTTTATATTTAAAATATTACGAAACCAATCTTCTGCGTCGGTGTGCTGCGAACGGGCGTGTGCGGTGCGGATTCAACCCCGGGAGTATTTGTACGTTGTTCTTTTTTTTAAGTAAACCTCTTTATATTTTAAATATGAGTTAACCAACCTGCTTCCTTCTGCGCCGGTGTGGTGGGAACGGGCGTGTGCGGTGCGGAGTCGACCATGGGAGTATTTATACGTTGTTTTTTCTTTTAAGTGAACCTCTTTATATTTAAATTATTAGTTAACCAACCTGTTTCCTTGTGCGCCGGTGTGGCGGGAGCGGGCGTGTGCGGTGC
>LQNK01001403.1:112595-124541 GCA_001586405.1 Phoebis sennae
CGGGGGCGGAGCTCTTAAGGGACGGTGTCGCTTTTTTCTTGCGTTTCTTCGGCGCGGGCGGACCGGGCACCTTTTCTGCTGGCGTTTCTTTCGCTTGCCTGTGAATTAAAAATTTAAATGTTTGTGAATTATTACTCTCTGTTGTGTCGCATAGGAATAAGGCGGCGCAATTTAAAAAACAGAGAATTACATTAGCATATATCTTTATTATCTTAGATATCATATATCATTGTTTAAGAATAATTGAAATAATCTAAAACATTTATTAATACACAATAAATAATAGCGTATATAAATTAAGCCCTGTAATTTCTGTTTGCTCGAAATACAATTTTTATATAATTTTTCCCAAAAAACCGCACAACAAATGAAGAAAAAACATTTACGTGTACAGTGATCATATACTTATACACGTGCTTCAGTGTAATTATAACAATGTTATATTTATTTAATATTTAACTCACTTGTCACTCGAATCTAAAACCACCGGCGTAACCATACTGCTGCATATATCCGTGAGCGCATTGGCGGGCGGCGCTGACGTCACGGACGCGCCCGGCTGGTCGAGGCTCTTCAGTATGTCGTAGTTGATCTTGGAGCTCATCTTCTTCTCCGCCAGCATCTTGCCGATCGCCTCGCCGGCGGTCGCCGCGTTGCAGTTCACCTTTTTCTTGTATGAGCCGCGCACTTTTTTCTTCTTGTCCTTGCCCTCCTCTCGTTCTCTGGCGCGTATTTCTTCTTTTACTAGAAAATTTGACAAGATTAAAGATCAGAAAACATGTCTATTATATTTATTTATTAGGAATGCTACAATTTTGATTAATCATAATATTTTACTTTCTTTTTCTTCTATCTGTTTATTACAACTACTAGTGTAATTTTTAGAGTAATTCAACCATAATAAACTTAAATTTAACTTATATCTATGTCAGGACAAAACGAAGAACAAAAGAAAAATTTTTACTACAGAGTATGTATGCGTGTATATGTATGTGTGTGTGAAATGCCTGGTAGTGTGTGTAATGTTTTATTTATTGATTTAATGTACTTTATAAGCATTATTATTGAAAAATATTAGCGTTCTGCATTATCCTACACATAAACTATAAGTGTGCCAAATTTAATTGCATCCATACAATTTTCATAAAAAGGGATCCAAATTTTTTGCATCTCGTATTAACATATAAATTCTATCCTTACTTTTCTGTTCCTTCAAGTATCCCGCATTGACCGCGTTCCACATCTTGGTCTTGTGTCTCGCTTCCTCCTGCGTCATGATGAGCGAGCTGATGTACTCCTCGTCCTTGTCGCTCATCACCAGCTCGTCGGCGTGCAGGTTGCTGCTGAACTGGCTCTTGGGTTCCGGCTTCAGGAATGTGTCTGATTTTTCTTCGGCGGGCGTGAAACCCATTACTGCTATTTCTGGACCTGTAAGTCAATTTTAGTATACATTTAAGTCATACTTTGTACAATCTTTTTTAACCGAATGAAAAACTATGCTTATCAATTAGGATTGTATTTTTTGTATCTTCACTTTTAGATCAATAAAATAGTATGTGCATTGTAATTTAAAATTGAAAAGTTAACAGTATTCAAATGTAAAGGACAGAAAAATAATCCCCGACAAAACCACAAATGTGGCACAACTACCAACACTGCAACGTTAAAATCTATTTAGTAAATTCGACATAAAAAAATCACTGAAATGCATCATAACATAATTTTATGTTAATTGACTTAATCTACACTAATACTATAAAGAGGTAAACTTTGTTTGTTTGCAGTGAATAGGCTCAAAAACTACTGGCCCGATTTTAAAAATTCTTTCACCATTCGGCAGCTACATTATCCACGACTAACATAGACTATATTATAGGTGTTATAACATTATGCTACGGGAGCCAACCCGCGCGGAACAGCTAGTATAACAATAAAGGTACATTAAACTACAACGATAAATTGGTCTGAAAACATTTGTCATATATTAGCTTTCTGCCCGTGGCTGCGCCTGCGTGAGCTACAAAATTCTGTACTTTTTTGATTTTCGAAGTAAAGGTGGTATGACAATTTTTAAGGTTTAGAAACGTACGTTTGTAAATATATTTTAATTTATTGCAAAATATTTACATTTTAGACATCTGTCGTAAACACGAAACACTATTTTTTTCTTGAAAATATTAAATTATTCAAAAGGTTACTTAAAAATCTCATATATACACTGTAATTTAAATTAAACTTGAAATGTATAAACTTATTTTGCATGAATATTATTTGCCTACACTAAACTAGAGATATAATATGTATAACTTATGGTAAGATAAAATGTAACTCATTATAAGTGAACGAATTGTTCTTATGAGTCAATAAAAATGTTGTTTAAATTAATTATACAATCTAATAATGTGACCAGTATTATATAAAATTGTTATATTAATGTAATTGAATAGATATAATGGAATGTAATATTATTTTTATATTGTACTTTATTTTTGATCATTATTAACGGTGTATATTGTAAACTGAAATTATTGTAAGTATTTATTAGAGAATAACATTATATTATAAGTTAATTTACCTAGTTTGCATGCCTACTGGTAGAATATGGCAGAACTTTGTAGTGAAACCACTTTATCTGTACCACCCATATTCGCAATAAAATGATTTGATTTGATTTGAATAAAGTCTTTAAACCTAAATGTACAGACGGCTAGTGTACGATTTTATTATATGTATAGATTTACCCAGTTCCTTTTCAACGGGCTCGCCCTCCTTGGTCACGGACTCCTTGGCGAGCTCGTCGATGATGCTGAACGTCTTCTGCGCCGCGAACAGGCTCGCCTCGGCGTCTTCACACACACCCTCCTCACCTTCTGTTGTTAGAATAACATTAGAAATACGAATAATTTATTAAGAGAAAAAACAGTGGCAAGTTTCTTAACAATGTAACCACAAGACACATTTTCTGTACTTCGTCGGAAATTTACTCATAACCTATCTAAAATATGTTACAGTAATCTATACAAAACAACATTATATTTCAGTCTCAAAACTGTCAAATATTTCAGCCCGTTCCCATAGTGGTTGAATCGGTCATTTATTTATTAAACATAAACAAATCTTACACTGTAATCTATCATTGTACTCTTATATTATAGAGAAAACATTTCTGTTTTGGTATGTTTGTAATGTTTTCACACAGTAATTACTGGACCTATTTCAAAAATTCTTTCACAATTAATAGTATAAACATCATATGACGGGAGGAAATTCACACGAAACACCTAGTACCCGATAAAGACTGTAAATGAATCGAGACTCCGCTTGTGTTTGTGAACATATTTGTGTGTTGTGTACAATAAAATCTCTGCTCAAGTTGGCCACGGTGGCTGAAATCACTTGAGACAATGGTTGCTACTATTTTACCTTTCATTTTAATTCTAAGATAAGCAACAAACAAAATTCAACCTACTTAAATATAGCGAACTATTCTTGCCTATACTATCTATAATGTTGTAAATTCAACAGGTAAAAATGTGAAATACTAAACCCATATTTTGCCTTAACGAGCTTGCAACTGCGGGTCCTCGTTTCCGCCTCATGTTGTCCTTTTCTAATTGTGTTTCTATCTCCTTCTGGAGCTCAGTCAGTTCTTTTTCACCATCTTCTTCATCTAATAACTAGAAGAAAATAAATTATAATCAATAAAATAACATGTTAAGTAAATTTAAAGTTGAAAATATTCTTGAAGGATCATGAGAAGTAAAAAACTATGGAAATTACCTAATTGAATTAAATACTAATATTTACGCTTTGTTTTTATTTCAATTTCAAAGTTTAAAGGAAAAACCGATTTTCAAATTATAATAATTGTTATTTATTTTTTGTCAATTTTAATATAATATTAATTAATTATAATAATTCGTTTTTCAACGTTTAGAGCTGGAAATCGAAATGCATCATGATTTTAATTTATAGCCTGCGATTAAACTTAGCTTTTGAATTGAAAAAAATTATTTAACAAAGAACTGCATTGTCATAAAGGATAAGTGATCAGAAGATTGTGTCACTACGACAACTTGTCTAAATGATTCTTAAAGTGTCGTAAGTAGGTACATTGTATTTGTATGATATTATCAGAGAATTGTTTTTAAGTCACTATCCAAATGTTTCGTGACGAAATTTATTATTTATTATCTTCTCAGACACGGTGTAGGTGCCAGGGGGGAGGGACATTAAGCAACAATTGCCTTTACATAAAAATCATAATCACAATAAATCATAAAAAGAGAGCTTAGCGATATATTTTGTTTTTTAAAACGTTTTTGTGTTATTGTAGATGGAGAAGAGAGGACATTATAGAAATACATAAATCTTTATTTCTATTGAAACATACTTATAATTAGGCAGTACACTAAGCTTACTAGGATTCCCCGTATCTCTGTGTATTTAAACTAAAATGATTCACAACTAATATCTGAACTTACGTATTACATATATTTTTCTGGTTCTGTCATGTGATTGTGTAAGGGTAGAAACGCCCTACTCCCAACACGGTTAGCAGTTACCCGAACTTAAGCGCTTTTCCACTTACCTTCTGCAGTCGTTCTTTATCCCTCTTCCTCGCTGCTCTGAACGCGGGAGGGTCCTGCTCTTCCTCCAGGTCCACGGTCATGAACTCGTCAAGTGTGAGAGCACTGGATGGAGTGTCTCCAAACTCCATGAGCCTCTTCCGTAGCGTGGATTCGTGGACTTTTACGATGCGAACCACGTCTGCCGGAGTCCGGGAGAAATTGTGTATTCGGGCTGCGATTAGCAGGGCTGTAACATTTTTAAAGGTTATGTGATTCTTTATACGGAAATTGTACTATTGCATTAAATGTAAACTTATATTTGTTAAACGTATGGATAGCTATTGGCATCATGGACATTCTAAATTAGTACTCACATATATTATTACATTACATACATGGACATTTTTTCCTTCAAGCATCTTTTTTACTTAGTTATCTTAAATCACAAGCGATGATGACTACAAAATCAAATAAAAAGAATTAGATCTCTTCCTTGCTGATATATTTTGTTAAAGTATTACTACTGCTTCTCGAACAGCAGGGGAAATTAACCTTTATGGTATTATGAACACACTAGTTATGTATCACCATATCTATCTTCTATCTATGAATACCCTAAAAAGTGCAAAAGAGGTTTCTTACCCGCCCCACATATCCCGGACGGCCGCCGACCAGAGTGTATAGAGTCCCTCTTCATACGTTGCACCAGCCGGAGCGCAGTCATACTCACCTCGTGTTGCTTGTCTTCGAACTGAAGCTGAGACGCGAATCGCAGGATGTATAGGCAGGGGTCTGAAATAGGGCAACGTAATAATATGAAATTATATTTTTATATTATATTTCTGAAAAGGTGCGATTCACCGTGTGTTATGGATGAGAAATTAATTAATAATTTTCTTAAAGCATATTTTTATCTTTAATTTGCAGTCATGGTCGACAAATGTTAAGATAACGCTTTTTATTTAAATTAAGATTTAAATTTCAAAATGAAATTTTACGTACATCTAAAATAGACTTAAAAATAAATCTCTACTATTATCGTTATCTACGTCAACGAGATGATCTTAAAATCTGTCCACATAATAAGACTACACGCGGATTATGTTGTGACATTGTTTACATTGTTTAACGGTTTCCATCAATAGGTCAGTAACGAGTTCAAGTGATTCCGAAACCAACATTGATAAATAACCGTTATAAATACATTATATTGTATGCAAATGAATTCATTTCTAAATAGGATGTTGAACTCTATTTGCATCACGAAAATTTTTATAGTCTTTGTTCATGTTGAAAGTTAACACTTTTTGGCAAAAGAAAAGTTGGTTAAGTCATCGAAGCGTAAAATAGTGACCTACTTGTCCGTTTACAATTAAATGTATTATATAATTTTTTAATGTGTAAGGCCTAACAAAGCCTGCAATCTTTGAATAACTCACACTAAACATATTATACATAATTATTTTAAATTACACGGTGAAGATCATCATATTATCATATTCACAATTGCACATTACGATTTGGAAAATACCCAAAGACATTGATTACATAAAACAGACATAGCCACTTTACACTTAAGAAATACTGGCAACTAAATTGGATACAAACAATTGAAAAACTTATGTATTTAAAAATTATTACCAGCGCATGGTTTGAACTTTGCTGTGACGACACGGTAGACCAGAACAAATAGATTTGTTGAATTACAAGTTAATTTAATTTAAATGTCAAGATCACTCATTGTTGTAATTGTTGGAGGTCTTCAACGTTTTACATAAGTGATCATGCGTGCCGAAAATCGCTTGCAATATCTTAATTTGGTAATAAATGCTATGAGTTTATTGTTTACTAATTATTTCGTTCTCGTTAGTCAGTTAGTTAGTGCTTGTTTCATTTTATTACCGAGTAAGCTTTCTAACCATATTTTTGTTTATCTTTATACTATTAATAATAATTAATTTTAAGTACACTATTTTCGATCTTACCCCAGTTGTACTTCGGACAAATAGAACTAAATTGACGCCCAATTTCAGCTGACAAAGTTTGACCATCACAACGATTTAATGATCTTATGAAATAAATTATTAGCGATTTTCTCAATATGTACATTTACATCATTGGTTCCCAATCTGTGGACCGCAAAAAGTGGTCCGCGAAATTTTGATTGCGTTTTAAATTTCTCTTCCCCCTAGCTAGCAGGAGATTCATGCTTGACGTGGATATTTATTTTAAATAATATGTAACTACTCTAACGCACGCTTAATTAAGAAAAAAGGTTGGGAACCCCTGTTTTTAAGCTGATAATCAAGAAACATTCTTAACATGTAATAAAAATATTACTGCTAGCAACCCGATGACAAATATAAAAAACAAATACTAAAGATTGATTTTTTAGGATTATAAATGTCCATTTTATAGAGTTGAGATATATTATTTAAAAAATAATCTTATAATATACAGATATATTAACGTTGTTTTTTTATTGACAGATTTGCCTGTTTATAATAGCTTGATTTTTTATTAGGTTTCTCATTAATATCTAACCTCGAAGCAAGAAATAAGTGGCAGAGTTGGTACACCCCTGTGCCTTGATGAGCACTTGAAGCTTTCAGTCCTGCGCCTGATCCCTCTCCAATCATGCCGGATTTTCATCCCATACAGTGGTAGTTATAATCTAGCTATACTATATTAGCATAATTAATAATTATGCATACAAAATCTCAAGTAGATATTCATTACTCACATGCCTACTCAAACTTTCGTCGTAGTATATCACGAATGTGCCATAAAAGATAACAATAAAAATTTATAATCATAGATATTATATCGCATCTACTTACTGCTAGAATTACTTGGTAATCTGGTAGCCTCTATTACATTATGCGTATTACATTTCACAATATTGGAGGCATGATTACAATTGTTTCTACATTCATGTTATAATTGAAGCATTATTAATTTATTATACTTTTTCGTACAAATAACCTTCTCTCCTCCTTTTTTGAGAAGAAATAATAAAATTATCGATGTGTATAATTACTTAAACAGTTATTTTAGAGGTGAATCGTAGTTTTTTGCTAAATTTATGTGTGATTAATAATAGCTATCAGTTTCACTAATACTGTGAAAGTAACGGATGAAACAAAAAAACGTAAATTCCGTTAATTTTAATTAGATACCAATATTTAACAAAAGATATTTATCAAATTCGAGTTGGTATGTGAAATTTTTATGACTCACATAAGGAAAGAGTGCGCCAAAATCCTACTAGGCTCCGATTTACTTGATTATTAACAAAAGAACATATTCCCTGTTTTATATCAATAAAGCCTAATGGCTAATCGTATCATTTGATCATTATCTAACTCAGTCCATCTGGGGGACGTCCACCTCCTATATCACGTGTATTTTTAGTTCAAAATTTTGTAACCATTTTAAAATTCAGGTTCAAGTTAACTTATTGTATTCTTGTTATAACGCTATAACCACGGAATAGGAAAAACAAGTGGAAGTGCCCTGCTGCTCTAGCCTGCGACTTTTAACTTTGTACAATAGTACAACATCGGTCCAGTCGTTATTCGCTACTTGATGTGACATAACGTCTCGACTTCAAATATAATATATTGAAATCAGGCGTTATTCCGCAATTATAAATTGTAAAAACGATCCAGCATAATAAATAAGTCTCATGGCGATGTACCTTATCACCGGCAAATGTAAAAGTTTGTTTTAATACAATAAAATGTAAATTATTGTGAAAATCACAAATTCGTATATTTTTCAAATTAAAAAATACCTTATGCTGTTGACTTAAAGTACATAATTGACTTTAATACGTACCTAAATCAAATGATATAAGTTCTAGAAGCTTCGATGAGGGATGTGACAAATTTGTTGATATCGATAAATAAGTGAAATTAATAATGTAAAAACAATACTTGAATTTAATACAATCAGCTAAAAGAGTATTGGACTCGCATACGAAGCATTTTAAACCATTGTATAAAATGTAACACTGCAAACCACAAAAACAAATTGAAAATAAGTAGTATTAAAATATATATCAATTTATAATACAAATTAATTAAGGAATCAGTTAGGACGATTTCCTCCTCTTGGAGTTCTTAAATTTATGTTTAATTATTTTTCGGTTATAGTGGAAATTTAACTAATATCGACATGTAGTTATCGATACGATCAATCACTGGGTGAGTAGCAAAATGACAATTGAGTGTCAAACGGTTGTACCGTAAATATAACATTTATTAAAAAGGAGTTAGAGATCAAAATTTAATGAATTTATAATATCGCCCTCTAGCGATGAATAGTTTTACCTTTTTTCTAGGTGGAAAATTGATTCAACAGATAAACTAATTACTACCTTACTGTCATACAAAAAGACTTCATTTTAAATAACAATAAATACGATTTTCAACCGAAATCTTTTTTTGTCAATTTTTGACATTACATCTTTTGTGTGCATTGTACGATTTAATTTGTCAATGTGTGAGTTTGGCGACATTGGTTCTCATACTAAAGAAGCACTAGGGCACTTCCACTTGTTTTTTCTATTCCGTGGCTATAACGTTTACGTGAACAAGAAAGTATGTAGTACGCGTAACACCGCTTTTTGCTTAGGTATCTAGACTAAATAAAAACACGTGATATATTACTACAATCCTTCTTCCTCTATGATATTTCGTGATCACCCCTCACCCTCCTTCGAACCTCACGTGATCAATGGACGGACCCCTAAAAGAAACTAATTTACAAAATCATGTACAATTAAATCTTGTTTGCTCTCCTTTACGATTTAATTAAGACAAGACAACTAACAGTTTCCAAAATAAAGATGACCCGGGAAATACACTAACATATTTAAACAGTGCTTTAAATTGCCATATCACGTCTTCAACTACCATATTGCGATAGTCCGCCGTTTCAAATCCAATAAAAAATTTAAATATTCCAAAGGACAACTTAGCACATCGAGACATATTAATTAGAGATATGAGTCTAAATATTACGAAACCTTTATATACGACAGATATGTTGGGCCTTTATGTGTCAAGGTGACGCTGCAGGCTACACCGGCATTGTTGAATGTAAAATAAAAAACATTTAAATATCTTCTTGTTCTAATCTCTCTCTATTTTGATCTTATCTGCAATGAATTTTTCTTTTTTATGTATAAATCATTAATATGAACGTGCCAGTTGATAATTAAATAATATTAAATGTTTTTTTCTTCATTTTATTCTACTGTTTGAAAGTTTTATAAAAACAAATATGATAAATGAAAAATATTTTATCATGACCTTGTTATTTATATTATATTTAATAGGTTTAATGATTTTTCACAAACGTTTATCTCTAATTATTTGCCAATGAAACCTCTACAAGGTTGACCATGTTGAGAAAAAGCAAAAATAAGCAAAAATTGGACTAGTGCACCGAGGCTTCCGCCTGGAGTCTATACAATACTATGCATATACATATACTTATTCCAGAATTATGCTTGTTTGTATATAATTAGTAGCCTGAAAGTTCGGATTGCTCCAGAAAAGTTATGATTGTTGAAACAAAAATCTTAACAAAACAAAACAATACATACTTTCGGTTATTTATAATTATGGACTTTATTTTATAAACTACTAGCGACCCGCCCCAGCTTCGCACGGGTGCAATGCTGATATACTATCGCGGAGTTTTCTGTAGACCTTTTCATTGTGTACAATACTTAGTACATTATTTTGATAAATCTCGTAGGATTCAGCCTGCGTTTGCAATGTAAGCGGAAAAAATGTAATTATTTGCGACATCACATTAGAAACCTCAAAAATAACAGTATTTGTCCACTATTTAATGGATGATATTATACATAAAAACCTTCCTCATGAGTTACTCTATCTATTAAAAAAAACCGCATCAAAATCCGTTGCGTAGTTTTAAAGATTTGAGCGTTCATAGGGACATACAACATGACACATGACAGAAAAAGCGACTTTGTTTTATACTATGTAGTGATGATTCGGGGAAAAAATTATCGGTTTATAGTTCTCAGATGTTTATACTTAATGGATATAAAAACTTCTTTCTTGCATTATTTTTTGATTCTAAGCTGAATGAAAGCACTCTATATGTTTTGATAGTGTGATTATGCAAAAATGCAATATAAACGCTTTTTCTTTCGATAGCGTTATCCTATAAGTTTAATTTTCTACCTATCAAGACCATGAAATTTTGATAGGCAGACCGACAATAAAGTGCCCCAAAAAACGGTTCTGTTTGTCTCCTTTAGAGGTACTTAAAATAGTAAAAATTGAAACGCGAAAATTGAAAATTACACCTATACACCAAGAAAATACACTAATACACATAATGATATATTTACGTAGCCCGAGTCAATTAAGAAACTAAGTAGGACAAAGCTTAAAATCAGCTGCATTGAATAAAATTATAAAATTGTGAACGTCTTTGTTATAGTAGGAAAAAAAACTAGATGAGACCACGCCTCTAGTAAACGAAGGTCACTTTTTTACTATTTAAATATTATGTCACTATAATAAACACATTAAAAGTAATCCATTACATTATCTATAAATATATGGTTTTTACTTACAAATAATTACATATTAAACAACAGTTTCTCATGAGGGTAGAAAAACATTTTTTTTATGTAATTTTCGACATGTGAGCGTCATTTTGTATTGTATTCGTGTTTTGCATTTTTATCTAGTCTAGATTCTAGATAAAAACAATCTACATAATGGATTAACATACTTTATATGGCAAATATAAGTACTACATGTAGGCAATTAAAAGAAACTAAGTACAGCAAAACGCATATTATTTATATTTTTTATTCAATTTAACATACCCTAATGTTTTTAATTATTGAAAAATATCTCCATTAAATTAAAACATGATTAAATATTTTTAAAGTGGTTACGACTTTCTGAACAAAAAGAGGTTATTTTAAGCAAAGATTTAACTTAAAATATTGTCGCATTTTTATATAACTAAACTTTCCTTTCGTCTCATTGCCCGACCTCCTTTATAAGCATTGCATTAAAATTTCTTTTTGAAGAAAAATGTATGATTTTTAAATGCGTTGGCGCCGGAGCGTGCATGGCGCGGAAGCCTGCGTTAATGGTGAAACTTCTTACATCACTTGCAGCCTTTCACAAATACTGCATAAATAATTGTGGATTATTCCAAACACTTAAGTATTTTTAACTTGTGTTAATTAATTAAAAATCAAGCTAAAAATAATTGTATCTACACTAATGTTATAAAGAGGAAAACTTTGTTTGTTTGTTTGGTTGTAATGAATAGGCTCAAAAACTACTGGAACGATTTTAAAAATTGTCTA
>LQNK01001403.1:124884-170219 GCA_001586405.1 Phoebis sennae
GGAATCACTTGATTTTCCGGGATAAATCATACATATTATGTTAGCCTATAATATAATCAGCAATTGTGTAAATTTTCATCTCAATCCATGCAGTAGTTTTGGAGGAGTAGATGTTCAAAGAAACACACAGACAGACAGACAGACAGACATGAAAGAAAAAAAATATTGATTTGCCTTCTGTATCCCTTATATTAACGCCCTGTATTAAAATTTCCCCATTATATTCAATGTACAAATTTTGACTTGCTACGATTTTATTATATGTATTGATATATCTAACATTATTCTACGGAAGCGGAGCTACGTGGATCAGCTAGTTATATAATAAAACAAAAAAGAAGCACATTTTCTTAATTAAATTGGCATTAAAATAATATTTCGAATACGAAAATTAATTACGACGAAATGCAACAATAATGAAGAAACGTTTTGAAAGACCTTTGAAGTTTAATGACACTTAACCATGAATAATATATTAAGTTTTGTGGTTAAGCGTAGTGTAGTTTTCTTATGATGATTGTGATTTTTTAATCGAGGGACGCCTACAAGAAGCGTGTTCAGTATTTTCATTTTTAAATGCATTAATGCATCTTGGGCTATTAATATATGGCATTAATGCATTTAAAAATGAAAATACTTTAATAGCCTAAGGTAAAATAGGATGTGCACACATTCAAAATGTTTCAGGAAATTTAATGTGATTTAAGAGATACACAAAATCACACAGAGTAACGTTGGTTTGAACATGTCGACTCGACTCACGACTCAGGATGGTGGAAATATTTCGTCGATTGAATAATTATTAATACCATTCCTTCGTGAATACGAAAACTCTACTAAACTATAGATTTCAAAACTTTTGTGTCCAAATTCGAAAGAAGGGGATATTTTTCTAGACTAGTTTGATGACGACATGTTTTTAATTTATTTTGTAAGTATATAAAATAAAATGAATAGAATTTATACAATTCCACGTACGACATGTGTTTATATAACACAACGTCGAGAAAGAATAGATAATAGATATTTAACCTATATTTCGTAACGTACGGTGTTTCCCATAATAAAAGGTAATTGTTCGACTAATTACAAATGTACATAATAATTACTTGAGATACAAGGCGAGGCCAAGCGATTGCTTTTACCCAGCTGTAAAATTTTTAGGTTATGGTCACGAGTGAGATAACTCAAATTTAAGTATAATTTTAATGAGGAAACAGCGTTCTTGGACGGACAATGTCTACATCTTCTATTTATTTAAACTGTTTAAATACTATTTGAAACGGAAAAAATATATCCGTAAAAATACTAAGTAATTTTAGGCAGAGAATCGTCGAATATATAGGAATAATTAGTAGTTTAGGATTACACCATACAATCCCTGTTTATAAACTTAATTGAAACACGAATTCATAGTTTACCTCTCCGTGTTATTGGTATGGATAAATTTTAAACCTATTTACATATTTTTATCTCACGTGGCAGATATTGCAATATTATCAAGGTCGGAATACCGCACGCTTCTGTTTTTTTAAATTATTGATTAAAGTTCAGATGAGTTAAGCAATCAGATATAGATGAAAACGATAACATTGAGTCATCAAACAGCTTTAATAAACGCTGCCTACCCAGGTTTAAATATATAAATACTTAAATGTCTCTTTGTTCGTTTTGACACCAAAACACTATGTTAATTTCTTTTTGTGAATTAACATTGGATCTCTGTATAAATGCCCCATTAAATATATAAAAATACGTTATATGATTTCCTATAAAAAGTGCTGACCAATAGAGAACACCCACAAATCAAGATAAAACTCTAAATTATAGATAAATCTAAAATTAATACTATCAGTTTATTTAGAAAAGCCTAAACAGTGATTAAATAACTCTGCATTGGTGAAAACCTACTAGAATTAATCTTTGCCAAATCTAAATTGCCAGATTGGCAATCAAAACAAGTTCCTATCAACCGGAGCCATATAAATATCTCTCTAGCACTGTTCCGCTTCCTAACTTAAATATCACCGAGCTATGAATTAAATTCACGACACGTATTTAAAAAACTTGGGCACGCCGTCCCTGAACGCTCTACCAATAGCGGACAATCATGGCAGGGTAAATGGAAAATAAAAGCAAATAGAGAATCAGCAGCATCATCGTGCCGAGTGACTGCATGTTTATAGTCTGTTTATCGCTGGCACCTGCGTGCTTTGCATTATAATCGGCTCTCGACATCAAAGCATATTCGCAAGTAGAAATACACCAATATCCGACCTGACAAGTGGGTCATGCAGCATTACATGTTAAGATAATGTGATCGGCATTCCAATAAACATTTGTATATGAAATACGTAAACCAAATAAAAGTATGCTAAATAATTTACTTGTCATTTTATTCACTTAGCATATAGACAATGTCATACAAACATGTGTTGCATATCAACGATGTAAATGATAATATATGATTAAACATAAATTGTTAATGAATAAGTAATTTGTTTTTATAAGGACAACAACAGAAATTCAGTGAACTCATGTCAAATTTTACGATAAAAGTTGCACGATAAAGTGTTATCGCTTCATATTTTGCAATTAATAACAGTAGAAATTAAACACCGTAACCTTTTTTAAAACGATTTGTTTCGATTGGTAAATGAATGCCCGATAAGTAACGTTTACTATTGTAACATTACAAGACATTGATAAGGGAATGACATCACAGACTTTCACGATCGGCTGCGCTAGGGAGACAGGTATCCCCAGCGAGGCTTGCGCAAGCGTCGTTTCGCGCAGAATCGACACTCCATTGGACGCATTTCGAGCCGCGCACTCATCGGCGTACGATAAACAAAACCGTGCTAGTCTTGTGTCTCTAGTCGACGTGAATTGTGTGATCTTGTGCTGTGTAGTGCCTAGTGAGCTCTCGGTGGATATGACTGTACACGGTTCCCCGAAGGAATGAAATGAAGGGGGGTGTAACTATAGTGTCGCATAAGTTACCTGTTGTTTTGGGAAAGATCTTCCTACGTTGGGTCTTTACTAAGGCGGACCTGGTATTCTTCATTTACCGGTTAGTAAATTACTTTGTTGTTAATATAAAACAATTGTCAGTTTTTGTCTCTGTTTCCAAACACAACACAATGAACTTAATATAATGACAAAAGCAAAGGTATTGTTGTTAACTCTGATTAACATATGATAAAGTTGAACATGTATGTCTACTATTTCCTTATTATTTATACATGTATGTGTAATGCATTAATGCAATAAATAAGTAATATGAGGCGGTGAACGATCACTTCGGCTTCATGCGTCAAAAGGGGAGTAAATAGTTATATTTTCATGGAGCAAATTGTGTTTTGTTTATACAATAAAACTTTGTGTTCGTTGTTAAAATCTAGTTCAATTTGAAATTTAAATAAGGAAAATATACGACAAGCGGTAAGTGGAATTATTTTTAACGTAGCAAATATTTAAATTGATAATAAAATGGTAAAATATTTATATTATTCTAAAAATTTATAATATACTGCTCTCAAATTGGTTAGAAGACATTATTAGGGTCTCTAATTTAATATATAGGTGTGGTGGAGCTTTTGGACCTAATATCCATGAAAATTGAAATATTGTATTATTCTCTCTATATGGTAGTATTTGCTTGATATTTACTAGGGCTTATTACTACAATAAATTATATTAAAATGTTGGACTATCAGTAACTTGATATCTATATAAAAAAAATTCTATAAAGGTCAATATACTCGTTGACATTGTGGATTGGTAAATATTTTTTTATTAAATAAACATTTTTATAAAACAAAGTGCCCTGAACTCTACCTACATTTAAGGTTTCACGAACTTTCTATTTGTACAAGGAAAAAAAACCATCATTAATTAATTTAAATAAAGAGTATAAAGAAATTTTCTTCTTTACACTTTCCCTTATGTATATACCACCATATACACCTAGTATTAAATAAAGTAAGTATATTGTGTAACCAATAACAAAAGTAAAATTTATATCTCAATATCATTAAGCTACATCTTTTTGTTCGAAACAGCTTGTCTGTATAAGGAAAAACAATATTCGGCCAAAAGATGAACTTCTACTTACTAAAATATGGAAACACGTAACAATATATACTGTTATTCGACCAAGAGGATATTACCGCACCTTTTCAATGAATAATACTTAATAATTTTCGAAATTTTAGCATAAAACCAGCTTTTATTATACCAGCCGAATATTTGTACCGTGTATTTTTGGTGTCTTTAACGAAACAACGACAGATTTATTTATATTTTCTTGACCACGAGTTGAGATTTTTAGTATAAACAGAATTCTTTGGACTTCAACGGATCGTGTTATGGTTTGGTTTGGACTTTGGACTAGATTATCCATTTTCGTCTAAGAAGAATAGCTCTCACTCTAATCTCATTTATCTGTAGTGGTAATACGTCTTATTTATTGGTTTTATCCTACTTACTACTAATAATATAAAATAATGTTTAGATTTTTGATGGACATTTGTCTGTCAATGATGATGAAGTTAACAGATATTGATGAAATTTTGTACACATATAGGCCCAATAGTGGACTGAATTAGATAATAAAATCTTTATTATTGATCTATACGCACTGAATCACACGCGACCGAAGCCGCGGGCTGCAACTAGTTATTATATAAAGTAGTAGTGTGTATTGAATAGTTAACGCTTCTATGACTATCAAAGATTTACTTACGTACGTACTCAATTGAGGCTTAGCTTTGAATGATACTCAATTCTATTTATATATTTAATATAATATACTAATATTATAATTTATATTTTCCTTTCTTCCTCCCTTCATTACTTCATTTATAGCATTACAATTTACAACAACAACATGAATGTTAGAATACCAATAAAATAAATAAATAAGGACACGTAACACGATCAAATTTGGGTGTACTTTTAGGATTTGGCCATCACTAATATAAAAAACTAAAAGGAATCGGTTGCGACGATCACGATTTCGTGAATTAGTAACTACAATAAACTATAAATGTAATTAAAAAATCTATTGCATTTAAAATACAACTGAAATCTTAGTCATTGATAATAAGGTTATCAAAGGTTCTAATGCATAACCAATTTAGTGTAAATTTGTTAAGAAAATTGCAAATATTCCTTTTTTTTCCTTTTCTATGTACGAGTGCCACGATACTTGTTGCTTGTCAAATTAAATAAGTTGTGCCTTTATCAATGTCTACATAGTCATAAAAAGTAGTAAAACTAGACAATAGAATAGATATAGATATCAAAATTGCATCAGATATTAACAAAGAAACTGCTTTACGCAGTACATCATAGGTAGGTACTAGATATAATTTAATGAATACACCTCCATCTTGAATTATTATAATCAATTAATGTATTTGTTATAAACTTACTGTTTCCGACCAATTAAAAATAATTCACGTTCAATCGATCGTAGTAATTGCTTTAATTGTCAATAATAATATTGTAATAAAACAAATTGTGCATGTTATACATTTCTTTGCAGAATTAATACTACTATTTAAATATCCAGTTATACAGTATATTTCCAAGCTTTTGGCCCACCTACCGTCTTACTTGTATCTATGTCTCTTTTTATAGATTGCTTGGAAGAGATGACTCAGTAGCCATAAAGCTGCCATTTGTGCAAGTCAAAATCTGTCAGTGTCAAATCATTATTTGTATATTTTATTCGCTGTGTACATGAAAGTGTTTTCATTCATAAATATTATAACGTTTTGTTATCATAATCTAAAAAGGATAGGTTATTTGGTAAGTATTTGAAATTTCAATGCTATTACGTTTTCATTCCAGCTAGCATACATACATCGATTTATTATCGACTAGCTTTCCGCCCGCGGCTTCGCACGCGTGGGCTACTAATTTCTGTATTTTTAGAGGCGCACAACAAAAGTTTAGAAAAATTATTGTCACAGGACCGCTCATATATGCGCATGTCTATAGTGTTTTTTATAATTTTCTATGGAAATAGGTTTTACCAAAATCTCACGGTGCGCGCACCTCTTCCAAATACAGAAAATTGTAGCACACGCGAGCGAAGCCGCGGGCAGAGAGTTAGTTATTTTTTGGAGTATCTTACGTTATCGTATCTTTACGTTAAGAGTATAAAAAGACATGACCGCAAGTCAACCAAAATCTCTCATTGTCACGTGGTATGACATTTTTACGACTTTAGAAGCATATATCTCAAAAAATATTTAATTTATCAAAAAACGCATTTAGAAACTTCCATTTCATTTTTAAAGACCTATCTAATGATATCAAATTTAATGATGTATTCGCGAATTTAATTTTTTACCCTCGGTTCACATGTATGGAGAGCCACCCCTTAAATTATTTTTTTCAAATAAAATGTAGCCTATAATTTGCACCTAATATTGATCTATCAGCATGTGAAATTTTATCATAAACTGCCCAGTGGCTATCACGTGATTGACGCACATACAAACAGATAAACAGACAAACAGTCAAACAGAAAAAAAAAATTCTAACCATGGTTTTGGTATCTATAGAACATACATGTTGCATGCCAATTACTCTTCACTACATAGTATAAAACAAAGTCGCTTTTTCTGTCATGTGTCATGTTGTATGTCCCTATGAACGCTCAAATCTTTAAAACTACGCAACGGATTTTGATGCGGTTTTTTTTAATAGATAGAGTAACTCATGAGGAAGGTTTTTATCAGCATTGCACCCGTGCGAAGCCGGGGCGGGTCGCTAGTATTGAAAAATATTCAATGTACAGAAATGGTTCGGTTACTGTATATGTATAGATATCCCGTTTCCGTAAGAGTTTCGGGAAAACCATCCTATGTCCTTCCTCGGGTTTCAAAGAATCTCTGTACAGAATTTAATCCAAGTCAGACCATAAGTTTCGGAGCGTATTCAATACAGATAAACAAGCAAATCTTTCTTATTTATAATTTTATTATGGATTAGGGATCGAAATTATATCTAAAATATCTAAACAAAACAAAACAAAAAACACTTTATTGTACACTTACTACACAATATACTAAACATTATAGAAAAAGTTTGTACAATTGGCGGCCTTATCGCTATGTATCTAAAGTACTAACTGAAAGCTTAAAAGTTGGAAAAGTATTTTATTCAAAAAAAATTATCTCTATTCTTTTCTGCTAGGAAAGAGTACAACATAATCAAAACATACTATATAAAAATACTCTAGCTGATCCGCGCAACTTCGATCCCGTAGCATAATGCCATATATTATATAGCCTACAAAATATAGCCTATGTTACTAGGGGATAATGTAGCTTTTTATAATTTTTAAAATCGGTCCAGTAGTTTTTGAGCCTATTTATTACAAACAAACAAAGGTTTCCTCTTTAAAATATAAGTGTTGAAAGATAAATTCTTCCAAGCTACTTGTAAGGCAAAATATGCGGTAACATTCCATGATCTACGCAAACTTCATATAGAAACATCGTATCCATTTTAGTGCCAAAATAAATACCGTTAGGTGTGTTCTTTAAAAATGTGGCACTTCCAAATAATTTAAACCAAATAAAACGGTATTCAGTGTAATATTTTGTATTAATTAGTATAGTCAGTTCGCAGAACATAAATGACACAAAAGATGAAAAATAAACTCCTTAACTTAAAATTTGAATTGTTCTAAACACTAAGTATACTATGTCCAAAAGTACACATTTCAGTCGAAGATGTGGACTAGGCCTCGGCTATTTTTAGTATGACCATATAAAACGTATTTCTACCCAAATCTTGTCCTTGACTAATTACTGTTTACTTACATCTATAAATAGTACCTTGTCCAGTGACTGGTCCACTGTGACTGGTCTAGATCTAGTTGCAATAATAAAAACTTCACATTATTTTTCATGACGATAACTGCTTTGCTAACGATGTATATTTATCATCATAAGAAACTCATTGTAAATTGTAATCATAGTATTTTATGAACTTTTTTTGTTCAAAAAACATAATAATCTATTTAGAAGGAATGCGTTAAAAAATCAATTCGTGTTGAATATTAAGTTTCCCCATATTGGCCGAGAGAATTATAAGTTGAAGGTTATTTTAACTAACTCAACTGTCGTCAAGGAGGCTTTGACCAGAAGTCTAGAAGAAATATTTTCTTAGACGGACAAAGATTGCACTGGTTGTGTACCTATTCTACGAAAAAATGTTTCATTTATGTATCGCTAACGGCCGTTTTCAATATTCTACCTATCCCTTATTTTACTTACTAAAGTCAGCCAAATCCATCCATTTGCACTTATTTTCATTACAATATCCTATCGACGGATAGCCTTTGCTATGACTTTTGTCTATCTAACGTCATATAATTTGACATAACAATCTATCCATAATCTTTGATACATTATTATTGAAAACGGCCGTAAGTTGATAACAATAATTAATACCTACATAATTAGGTACTCGTAGGCCTCTGAGTGATCGTTAAAAGAAAGTTATTTAAGGCCTGCTGTACCCATACAAAGTTAAGCAAACCAAAAGATGTCCGATGACTAATCAAAGATCCGAGATGCCCTCTCCGTAGAGAAATTCGCATAAACACATTATAAGTGAACGCTTCTTATTCCAGTATAGTCTGGTATGCGCTGTACACTCGGTCATCAATGAACAGCAGCGTTGATTTTTTCGAAAGTCTCATCGACGAGGACGGCCGGTTTTCGGAGCTGAACTGCCAAGAAGCGACGCAGCGCGTGCAACGACATCGCGCCGGTATACAGAGGGTCCGACCGCAAGTACAAGGTACGTTATTTTAACATTACCTTGTCAAGATTTTACTTCCAGAAAGATTACATATAACTATTAAAATAGTCAGAAAAAAAATGTTGCATCTTATTTCCGGCCGCTTATAATGTATAGACGTCAACATGGAATATTAATCAAACCAAAATAACAATTCGCACATAATTATTAATTATATCCTGGTTAATTATGTTTCTTCTTTGCTATAATTATATGTTTGTCGCCAAAATAAGAAAAATACATGTTTATTTTTAGCAATTTTTTCTACCAATATTTAAAGTTCAATGTAACTTTTATACAAAAAAAAATATATGTATTATCTGCTTAAATATTGTCTCTAAGGAGATTTTTTATTAACTTTACGTTGAATGAACTTAAATCAAACAACTGTAATATTTTTTGATTTTTTTGTTTCTTAACACATTTCACAACAAGAACAACATTTGGCTGATCCTTAATGACCACTGTTTTAATATTCTTTCATTATATCTCCATTTTACTTTTGTATTTAGCTTAAACTATATTTTTTTAAACAAGGAGTAAATTTTATAGAAGTTTTTGTCACACATTTTTTAAGGATAACATGTTTTTTAGTTATTTTGAATATTTTTAAGATTAATTATTAAACAATATAAATTTTCCTTTATAAAAAAATACATTACATACGAACAATATTATGGGACTTTTCAATAATTTATTAGAGGAAAAAAAATCAAGTGTTGGCAACACCCATGGCTATTCAAGATGGCGACTTAATGTCATAGAGAGAAGTTGAAGCTAGCGTCTGATATTGTTTATGTTTTAATTATAAGTTCAAAAGCGTCTAAAATGTCAAATCTGTGTTCGAGAATTGTTTCAAAACCACCGAAAAGATTACAAGACGGCAGAGATAATTTGTCAGTTGCACAAACTAATACTTGGATGAACGGTGAGGATTCGGTCTACAAATATTGATTTATCGTGAGGGTCACCAAATACTTGTATTTTTGTGACGTAGTTGAATTAAAAAACTGGTTATAAAAGCCGTATTTGTGTGTCCGCTGGTTAGATTTCTAGTAAAATCCTTGGTAAATGGTTGAAAAATTAAATTGGCTAATGGAGCGTGTTTTTTATTTTTCCAGCTGAAAATATTAACAATGGTGGCGGATTGTCTTTATCTCCACCGCACACGATATCACAAAGGGAGACAGGGACCCAGGTGTCCCAATGCTACAGTGTCCCCTCATCGCCCTGCGGGTCTGCGAGTTCAACACCTTCTCCCACAGTGCTGCCGACGCCGCCACCAGGCACAGCCACCCTTGACCCTAACTGGCAAGCGACAAAAGCCACAATTCGAGAGAGAAACGCAGCTATGTTCAACAACCAATTGATGGCAGATGTAACATTTATAGTTGGTCCACCAGGTACGTTAAATTCACCTAGATTTTTTAATATCAAGTAACATCATTTAAAAACTAAACCTCATAAAAGTTTATACTATGAGAATTAATTATCTAATTATAATAAGTGTTTTCCTCAAGATATTCTTTAATATTCTAATATTATGTCAATGTAAGCTAGGGAATATAATTTTTTTTTATAAATGATTGTTATATTCAAATAAACATTGTTCATTACAGGTCATACACAAGCAATCCCAGCTCACAAATATGTCTTAGCGACTGGTAGTTCTGTATTCTATGCCATGTTCTATGGAGGGTTAGCAGAATGCAAGAAAGAAATAGAAGTACCTGATGTTGAACCATCAGCATTCCTCACTTTGCTTAAGTAAGTACCTGTCCTATGTTTGAATATCTTATTTATTTAAAAGGTTGTGTAATTGAGTAAATTTCCATTTAAAAATCAATTACCTGGTGATGATGTAACAAACCAGTTGTTTTAATATTTTTTAAATAAGAGGATTATAACTTAGTTTTAATATAATATATATTGATATTCTTTTTAAACCTGGTAAATATGCATTTTTAAATCAAATTTTGAAGCATTATTTTAACTTTTCAGGTATTTATACTGTGATGAAATTCAATTGGAAGCAGATACTGTGCTATCAACTCTTTACGTAGCTAAAAAATACATTGTGCCTCATGTAGCAAGAGCATGTGTCAATTATTTAGAAACTAGTCTCACAGCAAAAAACGTCTGTTTGCTTTTAAGCCAGTCTAGGTTATTTGAAGAGCCAGAATTAATGCAAAGGTGCTGGGAAGTAATAGATGCACAGGTATGTGAATCAACTGAGAATTTGACCCTGGGCATTGAACCATCCTCATCTTATAGTAGCCTACTCATGGAACTGTCAGAATCAAGTCAGAATCTTTCCAGTCTTGAGTGTAATGAACTAACAAATGATAATCCTAACAGTTGTAATTAACACAACATATTTAGTTGCAAGCTTCTACTAAGTGTTAATTATAATTTATTGTAATACTCATTTTTTTGGTTGTGAACTAGGTGTAAGATAATAATTTAAGTATTTGCACAAATATTGATTAAATTCTGTTATTGTTTATCTAGTCAGAGATTATAAACTCAAAATTTATACAATTTTAATATTAATAGATTTACTGCAATACATTTTGTTTATGTGTAATGACTGCATGTTGTGTAAGCATTTGCTGAATGTGTCAATGTTGTAATTTATATTAATTGATAAAATAAAACATTCAAACAAATTGTATTGCAGTTTTAATTGCCCTTCCTTTATTAAATTGAAATTTTTATTTTAGGCAGAAATGGCTCTAACTTCCGAGGGTTTTGTTGATATTGATGTATCAACTCTAGAATCAGTATTGGCAAGAGAAACACTTAATTGTAAAGAAATTAATCTTTTTGAGGCTGCATTAGCTTGGGCGCAAGCTGAATGTGTGAGACGCGAGATAGAACCTACACCAACAAATAAAAGAGCCATGCTAGGCAGTGCCATATATTTAATCAGATTTCCGACAATGACTTTGGAAGAGTTTGCTAATAGCGCAGCACAATTGGGTATACTCACACCTCAAGAGACTATAGATATTTTCTTACACTTCACTGCATCCAGTAAACCACAACTTTCATATCCAATCAAAGCTAGAGCTGGTCTTAAGTCACAGGTAATTTTTCATTTCACATTCAAGTATCCTTCCATTCTATTTTTAATTTATTTATTTTAAATATAAACTCATTCATGCACACTATTCTATTTCAGATATGCCACCGATTCCAATCTTGTGCATATAGAAGTAATCAATGGCGGTACAGAGGGAGATGTGACTCAATACAATTTTGTGTTGATAAAAGAATATTTGTTGTTGGTTTTGGCCTGTACGGATCATCAAATGGAGCAGCAGACTATAATGTAAAAATTGAACTGAAGATTATGGGTAGAGTGCTAGCTGAGAACAATACGAAATTCTTCTCCGATGGTTCTAGCAGCACATTCCATGTATATTTTGAGCATCCAATACAAATTGAACCAGAATGTTTATACACTGCATCAGCTGTTCTTGATGGGAGTGAATTAAGTTATTTTGGACAAGAAGGTCTGAGTGAAGTCTACATGGGAACAGTGACATTTCAATTCCATTGTTCATCTGAGAGTACCAATGGAACTGGAGTTCAAGGAGGTCAGATACCAGAATTAATTTACTATGGACCAACTGTGAATACTGCTTTGGTTAACGCAAGTACAAATGATGACTGACAATCAAGAAGAAAACGCCCATTAAACTACTATTCAGTGTAGTGTGTGGGACAAGTATTTCTAAACCTACTATGGACTAAATTTTAGAGTACCTAAAGTCTCAATCATTCCCTTAATATTAAATTATTTGTTAAATATTAAATATTGTATATTGTTAAATAGAAATTGGCATAAGTACCATAAGAATGTGATATGGGTGTTGTAAAGCTCTCTAGATGTTATAAATTTTAGATTGATCTTAATTATTACTCAATGTTAATTGCAATAAATAATTATTAGTAGCTTAATTCCTTGTTTTATTGTCCCATATATTATTTTGCGAAAAACAAAATGATTATTTTAGTTAAATATTTTGGTGTCTGCAATATTGAAATAATTTCGATTTTGATTTTTTTACACAATACAATACAAACATTTTATTTAGCACCACATAAAAATAATACAGACTATAAAAAATTTTAGAAAGAGGTCTAAAAAGGCGACCTTTATCACTGCAAGTGATCCCTGACACCTTGATATTCATAATTTATTTAATTTTTTTTAAAAGCAAAGATATTTCACTGCAACATTGCTAGATTAAAAATTTGTATAAGAATCCTATTACACTACAATATTATATTGAATAGGCTAGGCAAAATATATTTCCATAAATGTATAAATATATATTTCCATAATAACAGCACATTATGGAAATGGCTAACTAATTTTCTAAATAATAATATTAAAATACTTGTACTTACCAGTTGGAGGAATGTTTATGCAAAGTGCCCTAGACAATTTGAAGTAAGTGCGGCCAAGTTGATAACAGCATATCTGGAGTGCATCACTTATATCAATGAGAAGATCTGAACTGTTTGTTAAAGAAATGAATAGAAAACGTGGATAAAGAACTATCATTACTACTAAGACAGTATAAAAATAATATATAACTTGATTCTGATATGAAAAATACCCATTTTCCCTGGTAGCATATAGTTTTACTGTTAGATATATTTATTGTATATAGAAAGGAATAATCAATCTTCTATGTTTTATCACATTTTTTTTTATTTACACCTTATTGCGAGTTTATCCAGTTACTTTTTTTACCCTTCACCAGAACTAAACATTTATAATCCTGTTAAAAATATGAAACATGTTGGATAAAATAAAATGCTTGTATAGAAAACATTAATAAAATACTAACATTACTTAAATTATTTTTAGCATCAATTAAGCTACATACCATAACATCATTCACCAGTTTATTAGTGATAAAAATCCTTAATCCATTTAAAAAAGTTTTTTGTACTGATGCACCAAAAATACTACTACATTATATTATATGACAATAAACAAATTACAACTAACTAGCTGAGCTCCAGGGTCTCACCCGAGTATATATCAGATTTTCAGTATAAAAACAAATCTCCGCACAAAATATCATCCGAATTGGTCATGTAGTTTCAGACCCAATTCAATACAAACAAACAAATCTTTCCTCTTAATAATATAAGTATAAATAAAATATTTTCAGAGAATGAACCTTAAACAATTTAAAATTATAATACAGTATGTAGCATGTTTAAAAATTGAATATGCTGTTTCAAAAAAAGGATACGTGGAGTCCCCTCTGTCCTGCAAGTCATGTACACGCATGCTGCTTGTGTGTGGGCTGCAGGCCTACCAATAGTCAGGTGCCGCATTAGTGCCAACTTGAAGAAATTACAAGCTATATCTATACATTGTGGGTTGAGGCGCAACTGCTGGCTTAAAGCTGTGATCCCATCTCTTGCTTTGCGTAATGTTACTTCTCTAGATTCTTGGCCAATACTAGAATTGAATGCTGCAAGTGAAGAATTTGTTAATTAATAATCTATATATTTATAACTCAAAGGTGACTGACCAATTGACTATCTGTGATCTATCAAAGCATAGCCCAAACAGCTGGATGGATCGGGCTAAAATTTAGCATGCAGGTAGGCATCATTTAAGAAAGGATTTTGATCAAAGCCCACGGAAACAGGAAAAACAGATGTGCGCGAGTGATACCGCGGGACACAGCTAGACGTTATATTGTGTTTTTAATGAAAAAACAAATACAATACCTCTTCCAAAACCAGATGCTCCTCCTTTGGAATCCGCCGAAACGAATTGTCCAATAACAGAGGCTCCACCATGTGCTGTTTCTTGGAACTCTATGTCAGCTACAATAATGCTGTCTTCCAGCACTGAACCACAATTCGTGCACACTGCATCTCCTCGAGCAGGATCCACCTCTATTTCAGAGGATCCACAGTGCTTACACTTCTTCCCAGAAGACATAATGTTGATAATAACAATAAGTAGTATGTTTTCAAACGAATATTATTTTTTTAACAATTTATTCGCCCATCGTTTGTTATTCTACTATCCAGTATAACCTTTACTTGGTTACAGTAATTAGTATTATCAAGATTTAAATTCTTTTACATTTATTTTTGGGTTTTGGAAGAATATAAACATGCTTTCCAGTTGTACAGATTGTAAAAGAATATTTGACAGTGACAATGTCTACTATGACATATGCCACAAAATATGCAATTAAAATTGACATTTTGTAAACGTGCCATGATACGCAGAACATTAACGAGAATCATATACTATTTATTGTTGATAAAATTTAAGAAACACACAATAAAATATTTTATAACAAATATTAATTTTATTATTTAACCTATGAATTTTGTCATCATATACAAGTGTAAAGAAATACGCATTATTTCATAATAAAAATATCACTACAATTTTTATTTAACTATTAAAACATGTAAAAATACAGGATCTTAAAAACAAAATTTGTCGTCATTTTTTTCTGTCCTTTTCTCCCCTGTAAGGTGATTGTATTATCTCTCCTAGTCTAACATTCGTCCATTCCAGTATCGGAAACGTGACGTCATTAAAAAGAGAATTTCCTATTGGTTGAAAATGATGCTAAAATTCTATTTATAGTCGATGAGATCACCCTCTAAATAATTGTTAAGGCCAAAGTAGGATGGCATAACAGAAAAGTGTTTACATCCATAGTAAATTTAGGCGGTTAAGTCATTTTGATTTAGGGCAGTGAGAAATTCTCAGGAGAAGGGCATCCCCCAAAGAGACGACGACGTCAGCGACTCATCGCACAAACTGCATTGATGACTCATCATTGTTGTGTTCTTGTTCGAATGTGAATTCTTCAACGCGTTTTAATATTTTGATGTTTATGTCATCAATGAACTGTCATTTAGATTGTTAGGAATTAAAGGCTACTACGCAGTGATAATAAATTACGTAAATTGTGCTTATGTTAAACTTAGAACTATAGAAGAATAAAGAACGTTATGACGATGAAGCTGGAAATGAGTGACAGTCATTCTAACCATTCAGACTTTTCTAGTGATAGTCAATCTTCACAAGGATCCTCAACAAATGAGTTCATATCAACAGCACGATCGTCGAGGACATTGCTGACGGTAAGTAATTAAACTAAATCATTCATTACATGCGAAGTTTGTCTTATTCCTTATTACCCCGTAAATATTGCGTTTATTGTTTAAATTAATTATTTAACAAAATTCAAAACCAAGTAAACTGTTGATGTAGGGAACGTTATTATTGTTTTGAAAACTGCAGAAAAGTTTTGTATAGTTATAAAGGTGATGCAATTATAACAAAATACCTGTAAGTTGTAACTATTAAGATTGGTATAGTTGTTGTGTTTTCAAATGAGTTAATTGAATGAACACAAACTAAATTTATAAAATATCTTAGAACTTAAATTATTTTACAATACATAAATTTTACAATATTCACCTTTTTGATGGCTAGCTTTATGTCATTTTTTAATTTTTAATGTCTAGTACATTTGATTGAAAATTGTTTTGGTTTTGAAAAATATTTATATGAAAATCATATAGTCATAATTTGGGATAAGTTATACTTTATAGAATTAAATCTTATATTAAATCAGTTCATTCTTCATTCATGATTGGAAATTTTGTGATCAATGTATCAAGTAAACATTTCAGGGAACTTAATGTTATGCTAAGAAAATTTTATCAATAATTTTGCGCATCTTTGGTATTTTATTTATTTTTAAATTCATATAAAAGTTAATTGAGCCAAAGTTGTCTCAAATGCCAAATTTATATGGATTTTTTCCTTAAAACCTTATTTTAACTAAATGTTCATTTAGATTATATGAACAAAAATACACCACTTACATCATCCTTTAATAAGATTTCATCATATCAAATCAGTTGAATCATGAACTAAGATTTAATTTTTCACTGCCAAATAATGTAAAATAAAAAAATAAAATACTATTTATTATGAGCAACATTATGAATTGTGAATTCTCAGCAAATGCAAAATAAAATATTTATGATTTAAATGGTGGAATATGCTTATCATCACATGTTTTTGTTCAAAAGCTAATGTATCTTATCTGATAAGTTTTACTTGATTCTATTCTAGGAAGAACAATAATATAAGTCTGTTTGCATAAAACGGGCAATGATGTAATTATATTATATACTTTTCTTTTAAAAAATATGGAGCATAGCATGATTATATTTGTATATATATTTTTCTTATAAAGTAGATTGTTCATTAACCAAATGATAATCAATAGAACAACTGCTAATCCAAACTCCCGAAACGTGTGTACCTACCTTCTCCCGCGCTCCAGGTTTGCACACTTGTTAGTTGTATTTGTATGTTTAATAACTAGCTTCTGCCCACGGCTTTGCTGGCTTTGGATTTGGGGTATCAATGGAGGCTTATCCAGCTCATAGCCTTTTTGTATTCAAGATTCTTTTTGTAGTTAGACAATCATTAATAAAAAAAATTGAGTGTTAGTAATAACCTGTTGAATATCTTAAATTTTCGTAAATATTGTTGTAGGTTGACTACATTTTCTTTTGTTTTATTCCTATTAATTATTAAAAAATAAACATGATAGAAATTTAAGACAATTTCCATTCATGACTAGAAGTAGAGGGTACCAAATGGCAAATAAAGAATATTGAAGTGTTTGTTTAATGATAAGTGATCCATCATATAATTTTAAATAGGTCATAGGTTTATATCACCACATTGATGTATTTGTTTATCATAAAAAAAGTAGCAGTGTTTTAATTTTCAAAATTTGGAAAACTTCAAAAACTTTATCTTTAACCTCAATCTAAAAAATTCTTTATATAAAATCAGGTATCACGTAAAGGTATGCAATTGTTACATCATAACCTCAATAATATCAAACATGAATTATTGAAATATTATGATAATATTATAACTTTTAAAACAACTATGGCAAATGTTTTTGTTAAAGGAAACAGGTGTGCATGTTGTATGTTCATATTATGTGATATGGATACAAGAATGTTATTGTTACTTGTGTTTTTGAATTAATTTTCCTATTACATTTACCTAATCTGTGGCGGGTTTGTGTTAAAAAATGAACTATTTTCATCACTTAATTAAACCTTAGTTTTGTAGTTATTCTTGATGAGGAGTCTTTTTCTCAAAAATTATTTATTTATTACCTGGTTATTCACATATTCCCATTTCAAATGTTTCTAGAACTTTACAAAATCACATTGTACCTATATTGTGTACTCCTAATAAAGTTCATATTATAGTCAATTTTAGGGCAATATTATACCACTGTTAGTTTAAGTCCTCTGTATATTTTCTGATATATTTTTTTATGCTTCCATAAAACATATAAATAAGATTGAGACATGAAAAATATATATTCTTTTAATTGTTTTCAAGCTTTATGACAATTAAAAAATATTAAAAAAACTGTCGTCAAGTTGCCTTACTTAGTTAAATAGCAGGAAAATGCGTATAGGCAAGCAGGCATTGACCGAGGTTGCTGACGTCACGCGTTCGTGGAAAACTCGCGACGTGCGCATGCGCATAGCACACGCCGCGCCGTTTCTTTAATGACAGTCTGAGGCACAATTATTTGCTGTTTTTTTATATTTTATATGTAGGTATAGTTTTAGTTTTATAATTTAAATAACAATTTCAAACGCTTCTAGGTATTGTTATAATATCAATGTTCAGATTTCATTATTCACGTCATAACTCACTATCATTTTTTCAAGGTTACAGTAATAAAGAAAACGTTACTACGTGTTTGGATTAAAGCCAAGTATTTTATTTTGAATAAATATAATTTATAATGTTAATGAAGTTAAAAAATATATCCTTATAGATTACTTAGGGTTTATTTATTTAAAAGCATTAAGTTACAATAAACGTAACTTTCAAATTTATTTCCACAAATTCAAATTGATTGCTCAGATATTAAATATCAGAGTATAATTAACACATTTTATATCTTCAGACGCACGATTACCTTGACATTTTAAATGAAAAAATATGTTTACATATAGCATTCTAATATATTATAGAAAATCAACCGTAACCACAGGAATATTGAGTAAACAACTCTATCTTATACTTACGGGTAATAACAAGGACAATATTGAACAAAGGGATATCATTTTCCTTATAATATGTCTAAAGTAAGAAGTATCGGCCCTATTTCATTAAAAACGGTATTAATTGTCCAAAATTTGGACCAAATTGGCTTAGAAACGATATACTGATACCCGATAAAATTCTCGTAAAATGTAAACTGATGAAAGTTTACGCGACGATGAAACTTAATACGTCCTCCTATTAAGACAAAAGGCATATATTTTTATAATATCTTGATTTTAACTTAAGACAAAACACAAACACAAGAATACCAATACAAGAGTACCTCTACAATAATCTATACATATAATAAAATCGTAGACTAGCCGTGTCTGTACATTTAATATTTTCAAGAAAAAAATTGTGTTTCGTGTTTCATTTGTGATTCTAAACTCAAAACAATGATTTTTAGAATTTTTGTCTGTTTGTCTGTTTGTCTGTTTGTCTGTTTGTCGGGCGTTTGTACGTAGTCAACTCCGAAACGGCTTAACCGATTTAAATGCGGTTTTCGATGATATATTACGGAAAGACCCCCGGAGGTTTTAGTGTTGTAGTGTTAGACGACCCGGTTGGCGCAGTGGTTCAGCAATGGCCTATTGCGTCGGAGGGTGTGGGTTCGATCCCCACGAGCAGAAAATTATGATGTGATGAACATTGTAATTTTCTACTGTCTGGGTGTTAATTTATCTATAGTATGTATTTATTTACAAAAAAAAAAGTATGTTTAAGTATGTCTATCAGTTATCTAGTATCCATAGTACAAGCTTTGCTTAATTTGGAACTAGATGGCGTTGTGTTAAATGTCCAGGAATATTTATTTATCAATGCACGTAGGTACATTGAGTTAAACCTTTTAAGTTGTTGTTTGCACAGTACTTTTTAACGATAAGTGTAGCCTTCTCTTAATCTCCAAAGTAGATTACGATCATGGCGAAAAATCACAACAAAGACTAACCAACATCCAGAAGTTATTATTTGCGTCAATATGCGTTAAATGCGTGCAAACATACAAGTCTCTTTCATTCTAGGAGTATACGACAGATATCGAAAATGTAATGTAATAATGTTTTGCAAAAAAATTATAAGAGAATTATTTGAATTATTATACAAGCATGAACAGTGGCACTTTTGTTATATTTAATTTAGGATAAACTTCGGACTTAAAAAATAAATCGTAATTATTGGACAGTTCTTCTTAAATAGAATAGAAGTTTATTAAAGGGATTGACGAAATGTACGTTTCTAAGTTGTAAAAATTGTCATACCACTTTACTTCGAAAATCCACAAAGTACAGAATTTTGTAGTCCACGCGGGCGAAGCCGCGGGCAGAAAGCTAGTACACAATAATTTAGTTTTGGTAGTTAAGAAAATTGGGGGGTAGCGTTTAAACTTTAGAACGCCTTTAATTTAATTTTTTCAATCACCTCTGTAGTTTTACAGGTTTCATAGAAAACGAACACGACACACCCTTGACCGTGTATTGCGTGTTTTTGTTTTTTATGCGTTGCCATGGTTACGGATAGTTGGAATGCGTATTAGCGCCTATGATCACACCACTAGTCGGAATCGAGGGTAGGTCGCGTGACACGGACACGCGGCACGCGATTCACCCTTATCCGCCCTTGAACTTATTGACTTTGTTTACAAAACTATGCCATTGTAGCAATGATCTATTCAACTAGCTGTGATGGATGGTCGACTATTATTTTAACGATTAATTTCTTCAACCTTTAAAAGCTGAAAATATTTTATTCATACGCTTTAAATAGTAGTAAGTAAACAACGTATGTGCAGCATCAATATACACAGAATTTAACATTCAAAATGTCAGAATCTATATAATATATACAAAAAGTGAATTTTTTGGGCTAACCTTGGAGTTGTCAGCAGACGGAATTTTATTTTTTAGATGTCAAGGGGGGGGCTCTGGTGAACTTAAATCCAACTTTGTGGGTTGCAACCCTTGTCCAGCGGCCGCCATCCTGGGAAAGGGTTGCACATGGTTTTTAATTTTTATGGTTTATCTGGCCAACCATTGGTCTCTAATAAAATTTAGAGAACGGAGGAATCCCAACGGTAACTAAAGCCCGAATGTAACTTTTCAATGGATTAATGGTTGTACACAAATCCTTTTAATTGGATGACAAATAACACAAAAATTAAAAAGAAGGAAAATCGAAGTGGATTCGGAAGTAATATTTACTGGGTATAGATATGCTCTTATCGTATATTCAGTAATCGTATTTCTCAGCCCCATTACGTGGAAAACGTTTGCTCATTGTTATTGAAAAGTACTTGGCTATCGGATGATATAATCAGACTGGCTGGCTCCACGCTTTCCTAGCCAACATTTTCTTATCGTATACCTGGTCATGAATTAGTATTATGTTTTTACTTTCTTAATCATACTTCTTAATTATTTACATAATAAAGCATGATATTGTAACCCACAAATGATTAATTTTTGCAATTATCAATGTGCAACTAGACAACTAAAGTCGGTTGTTTATTTTAAAGTATTTTATGCATGACTGTGAGTCGCATGACCCACATTACCATATCGAATTAATTGTGTTAAACGTATTATTATTGTTTATATACGATATGCTCTAAACTAATTGAGATTGTGATTCTTTGAAATGGTTGCTTGCTAGGAATTTCCGCTCCCACTGGTCACTACATAACAACAAAGTGTGCCAAGTTTCGGCAGCGTTCACAAGAAAAACATGTTGTTAATCTCCTTGCAGATTCCAAGATTCTGTCACTGGGTAGCTATTCATTGAATCATGAACATTTCAAACTTGGATGTTTTGGCTCCACACTGGGATTGCTGAAATTATTGTCGCTTGTTACCTTTTCATTTGGGGGCGTCGTGCGCGTGCGCGGTTCGGTCGCTACAAATCGCACAAAACGAGGTGCCACCGCGCGAGTTGACTCAGTCTGATATAAAACATTCTAGCTACGCGAACGTGTATACAATCACATTGGTTTGATACTCATGAGTCATCCTCTTATCAGTTAGTGCGTTTACGCGGTTCGAACAGTATTTTGCTGGTTTCTTAATTATTTATTTGGGTGAATTGATTTGGAACGTTTGTTGTGAAAACTGTCTTCATGTCTCAGCTGGTGCCGTACCACCTTCTTAGCGGCGAGCAAGACGACAGTCTGGAGTTCGCTACCATGTTTGAATACCAGAACGACGACTATGCAAAGCCAGTGGTGAGTTTTCTTGTGTAAACATTTCGAAGTTAACCTCTTAGTTGTCAGATAACGAATTTATAAATCGCGACTCTGATCCTACTTTAATTAATAACCGTTGTACTTGCAAAACTTGACAAACATATTTTTCAGAATTAATCGAAGAATAGTTGTAAAGGTTAATACGGATCTGTAAGAATTATCTACATATTTAACATATTTCTATTTTTATGAAACCGTTTAATAAAAACTTGTTTGAAACTTGTCTTCTACAGTTCTGTTACAGTTAGTAGTACTTTTTCTAGACCTACAAATATGTAAAGATGGGGGTAATACTTGTGATAAAAGTAATAGCTCTTTTGTACGTTATTAACAATTACCATAAACTTTTTATTTCATATGTATTTACAATAAAAATAGGTTTTTCCTTATCTCTTATTTTACTACGATACAATATGCGTCATCATGAATCGTTCGATAGATGGCGCTGCTTGTGAATGATAACGTCTGATAAAACTTTTGCTATCGGTTTAAGGCTTTACTTAGCGCTAATTCTGGTGTTTCAAGGTTAGCGAATGGAAAGTCGCAGAGCCGGAAACCGAGGCTAGTTTTGTATTTGTAAAGCTAGCGTTCCTATAATCTAGATTTTTAGAATCATTGACAACAATATTTTTTAAGTAGGAAATGACTCTTACATTATATGATGCAATATTATAATACTCTCTGTAACCAAATTTAATATTGGTTTTGATAATTTATAAAACAAGCATATTTAAAAATTGGTCTTTTACATTTACATATATGATTCGCTTAATCCCTTGATAACAGGGAAGTGTGTCAACAAAATATCCAATTATTTCCAAAACACGCAATTCAAAGCAGCTCTATTCATAAAAAACTGGTCCTTGAAAACGTCATAAATCGTACGAGAGGATGACGTCACTCCGCACTCTGACGTCATGAGGCCCCCCTCCAAGGAGTTCCACGAACTCGTCGGCAGCTGTTCCACTTACACGGATTCGTTTTTTGAATATCGATGATATTTCAGCATAAGGAAACTGATATTAATTGATGGAAAGCCCTTCCTCTGTTTTTTAGTTGCAACATTTTAGAATCTAGAGTTTTCGAAAAAAATAACGACGCGACTCTGGTTACATTAGTCTGGTTAAATTGGTTTGGTTAAATTCGTTTTTCTGTTAGTTCTTACACAATTAATTGGAGATACAATCTTAATTAGTATTTTTTATCTTAATTAATAGCTATCTGATTTCATAGTCTAGTTACCTTGTTGATTAGTATTTCAGACAGTTGTTGTAAATATTGTTTTCAATCCGACAGAGTGTACTATGCACAAAAATTATATTTGCACAATGCAAATACTTAGATAGCAGAGAAAATAATTATAAGATTAATAGTTTCATCATTCATACTTCCTTACAATTAAAATACTTAAAATGAAAAATCTCTATCTAATTGCTTAATCCCTAATTCCTTACATAATGTTAGGTATGCGCATGCAAACCATTTTGCTTTTTGAGTAAGTTATTTTTGAGGATTTGCAGCCAATATTGCACAAGGATGTAAATGGATGTGTTGAGAGAATCGGCTCTAGAACAACTGATCTTTTAGGATCTGATAAACGAGCGTATCAATTGCGCAACGGCGAACCGGACTCGGGTGGTGGCGCGCCGGTAGCAATGTTAACCTTTCCGAGGCGAAAATCAAGTCCGGCTGTCTTGACCCACATTGCGCTTGTGAAATTTCTCCTGCGCCGTATTTTAACTTCCAAGAACGCACGTCCGCCTGGGAATTCCCACATACTTAGCGTTGAGCCGAAGCAATTCTGCTTTACCTGTTTTTCGACGTTTTTTATCATCGCATGATTGTAGATGTTTCGTAATTGCATTTGAGAATTAAATGAATATGATGAAATGTCGGCGTTGCTTATGAAATGGACTGTCCATTTCGTACAGGCAAAACCAACGAATTTCAATTCGTTGCGTGACTAATGAATTTTATCAATTTTTAAAACAAAGCCCATTCAAAGGCTATTAATAGAAATGTTTACAGAATCAATATGTCCAATGTAAATGATTGTGGTTAAGTAGCAAGGCAGATGTGTTGGGTTAGCCGACACCTATTAAACGGTCATATTGCGACCAATAAAAGCCGGATGTGGACAATTTGTTCTAATTGTACGGTACTAAGATCAACCACGGAGTACTGTATTAAGAATCTGTCACTAAAGAAATGGAATTAAAAAGTTTTTTAAAACTACATTTGACATTTCCTTGCATCTTGGAAGTAGGAAGTACTTGCAATTACAAAGGATATTAGGTAATTCAGAATTTACGAGCCCGTCTAAAAATATTATGTAAAATCTTTTATATCAATTTAAATCAAAGTTTTGACGCAAAATATGTAAATATGTAGTGAATATTAATTAATGCCAGATTACTTCAGTACAAAGTTTGCGGAAGAAAATCAGTAATCTAAATTATCCTTGTTGCTAAGAATAATTCATATTGTTGTTTTCAGATGCCTATTAATAAAAATCCAATCAAATTTTAGTAAAATGTTTCATAGTAATAGTACTAGAGTGTTTATCAATGAACTGCCATAATATATGGAAACGAGAAGATATAGTTTGCTCCCCACTTTGTGGTTAGATAATACAATAATAAAATAGTGTGTCACGCTTCTGAGAAGTATGAGTCATGAGGCAAGATGTCGCGAAATCGGAAGTGTTATTACCTACAAAACATTCTACATCTGCTTGACAACATGATTGTTACACGTGAGCATGGTTCTATTAAAATTACACATGTTTAGTTGCAAAAGTTTTCTATTCTATTATAAATTATTTTCTATTCTATTCGAAAGTCTACGTCAAAAAAATAAATCTTCTTAATTAATATTTTAAAAAGGAAACATTTGTGTTTTTGTACGTATGTTTGTAATGTTTTTACATAAAAACTAATGGACCGATTTCGAAACTCTTTCACTATTGGAGAGCTGCACTCTAAGTGGCATTGGCTATATAATATTACTAGCGACCCGCCCCGGCTTCGCACGGGTGCAATGCTGATAAAAACCTTCCTCATGAGTTACTCTCAAAATCCGTTGCGTAGTTTTAAAGATTTGAGCGTTCATAGGGACATACAACATGACACATGACAGAAAAAGCGACTTTGTTTTATACTATGTAGTGATGCTACAGGAGTGAAGCCGTTATAAATAAATTGTCTTGATTACCATTTATGGGTTCATAGAGTTACAAAACTTAATTTATGATACAATTCAAAGAAGTGTGGCAGTGAGACCCAACCTTGACTTATCTTCGGTATCATGGGTCTCAGGCATGATTAAAGACTTACAAGAAAATAAGAAAAATATAGACTGGAGAAAATAATCGACCCAAATCTAAATGTTCTTAAATGGTTTACTTCTTTTAAATGAGGTCTTTTTTTAATATGGCGGAAGATTAGAGCATTTAGCTCTAATCTTCAAAACTGGATTTGAAAACGTTCACGAGGAAAGCTGACTGTCTATGAGCATATATTCAAAGCCACAGCTAGTTACATATATTTAAACTATTAAATAATTCATATTAATAAAGTTTACATCAAGGCCAAATTATGTTATAATTATCTTATTTTTCACACATGGCTGTACATATAAATTAAGTATTGTGAAATAAATTGGATATCAATGAATCTAGTTATGATAAAATTTAATACATGTCATGCAATAACGTCGGCAACATTTACTTTATTGGACCAAACCATAAAATAAACCAAATAAATAATAGAGGAAAATATCAATTTCAAATGTTTTGATAGAAAGTTCTTTGGACTAAATATTTTTAAAATATTTTTTTCAAATGAAATAGTTCCTAAATTGAAGCTAATTCTATGTTCGTACCCAAACATGGACGACAATTTGTGAATAGTTCTTTGAACTTTTAACTATAATTAACATATTACGAGTAATAAAAGTAGACGCTAATGAATATTGCTTGAGTCCGTTTTTAAACGTGCTTCATAAACGTTAATGATGTATCATTGAACATTTTTCTCTGGAATGGAGACAATTATAGGAAGTATGTAGCAATTTGAATGATAATATACATAGCGCCATCACTCGGAACTTATGTAAAGAAAAAGATAATTATTTCTTGTCGTACTAGCTATGCCAGTTCACCCGCAAATAGGTTACTCCCGTTCTCTTGGGATTTCCGAGATAAAAAGTGTCCTATGCTAATTCTATGTCCTATATCCTTTCTCGGATTTGAAATTATATTGGTACCTATTTTCTTTCAAATTGGTTCATTGGTTTAGACGTGAAATGATACAGACACACAGACAGAGTTAGTAAGTAGGGAGTAAGGATTATAAGGTTAGGTTGGTTTTAAAAAGTATTTACACTAGGGACAAATTTTGGTTGCTTGCCCAGAGAAAAATTTAATAAAAAATTTCCTGCTGCTTTACTTTTAAGCGGATTTAGATATCTAGTTTCCTTAAATATGAATATTATTTAATATTTTAACAATAAAAGGTTCCGTGAAGCAATTTGTGCAAGCTATTGCTGGTAGCCGGCCACCATAAAGTTAAGTGGTCACTTCAGTTGCACAAGCCCAACAATAATATTCGAAAGTGACTTCTTTATTGCCTCCGTCGAAGATAACCTGACCGATGTTATCCATTTTAGTCCATTACACAAAGTGTTCGCTATTGTCTCCCGGCATTCCACTTTCGTTGGTCTTAACAAACATTCCTCTAACAGACCTGTAAAGATAATGTAAAATCTCGAAATGCTTTTTGTTGTTTCTACAGAAATAGTTAAATTAGGCAACATTAAGAAAATTTACAGTTCTATTTTTTTTCTATTTCGTAAGATATTTTCGTAGTACCCTTCATATCTATTTACGATTGATGTTTCTTTTTAACTCGATAAATAAATTAAAGAAGCTAGAAATATTTTACTACGCATCTAACGCGTTTCAATCTTCCTAAGGCTTTGTTGTTTGACAGCGCGAGCGATATGTCATTTCCTTGCGCCTGCGCACCGCTGTCACGATCACACCTCCCACGTCGCTTTTGAATAGTTTTCAAAGGATTTTAAAAATTAACTAGAAATTATTAGTTCAAAGGTGAAAATGTTGATGTTTTAGATTAAGTTCTTAGAATCACTATAATAAAGCTTTACATAATTTAATATAAAATTTAATGGACAATAACAAAAATACAGAGTATAATAATGGTGTCCATTTCACATTCATTATAAAGTCATTTAATTCGTTATGCATATTTCATTTATCATCGATTACGTACAGTTTAGACTTCAATTACAGCTATTCTTATAAAAAATTTTTACAATTAAAATATTTAACCACTTGAAACCAATAGAAAAAAAGTAAAAATACCCAGTTTTTATGTTCACCTTACCAGCTGTAAAAAAGATGGGAAAAATCCCCAATATTTGCTTTAATTATTAAGCCGCATCGTAGACTTCTGTTCTTAGAAATTGTATGAAAGCTTCGCACTTTTTATAGTTTCCTTTGTAACTTTAAGTGTCGGCAATTACAAAACGCAAGCTATTATTCTCGTCTCTATGTGGCACAATAAAGGCATCGCTTCCCACTGGGAAAGTACAATATTTGGGAATATCATGTCACTTTTAACGGGACCCAATAATGTTAACAATTGCGTCGGGTCGGTAGAGGTCCGTTAAGACAAGGTACGACTTACTCCAGGCGACCGGGTGTTGAATGAGTCATGAGATCGGAGCGCACGGTATGACTGACATTCCTCAAATTTCACTGATCAAGTTGTACATTATGTCAATCAAATTTGGATATGTTTTGTTTTTGATAAATTAATTTTACACACCTTACAAACATACTTTATTAGTGATTTAGTTCACGTTAATGATTTGAATTTTTCATTTATCTTAAAACTACTTATCAAATAATATCATCTCAGTTAGCCCAATGGTTTAAATTATATTTAGCTTCAAATTATGAGGTACGGAAGTATAGGTTAAGTCTGATGAAATTATCCGCAATCGGTTTAAAATTATGATTGTTGTTACTTTACCTATCGGTAAATTACTTCGCTAACAAAGGATTATTAATTCCCACCGTAACTTATTATTTCTTTGTTGTTCAGAGTAATAACAATTACGTCATAATAATAAGCATGAAACCGATATTTACAACAGCTGCAGAGTCCTTATTCCGATTATGGTCATGAGTCTTGTAAGCTCCATAGATAACTGACATTTTCTATATTTCCGCCTTGATTCCTTAATATAGGATGTCATACTTGCATGAACTGCACGTGCATTTATTATTGTTATAAAATCTCATGCCCTACATTTATGTGCCCTATTTACATAGAATTGTATGCCTCTTATGGAAGACAATGGCCACATTTATTTAAAAAGTGCATTGAAGTATTTTAAACCCCGTCGTTTTAACAATTAATTAACCCAGGATGTTTTCAAAACACCCACCTACAAAAAAACATACAGTTAAAGAAATTTCACGCATCAAATAAAAATTAATCTATTCTAAGCTAAAAAAGTGTAAGATATTACAATAGAATGCTGGTACGCATAACTTCATTGTCCTCCAAATTTCGACTATCTAATTCATCCCTCGCGTTGTAGGAATCTGTATTGTATAAAGATCACTCTCCCAACAAAAATCGTGATAGACGGCACAATAAGCACACTTCCAATACGGACGCCATTATTTAATGAACCCTCGTCAGATGAAAAGGTCAAATTATTTGAAAAGATTAATCTCGTAATTTATGTGGGCCTAATGCGTCTCGCCAGATTTCTCGGCTGACAGAGTTATATGACATTGGTGGTATGGTTCAAAGGACCTTAAATTTTTTACGATCATCAGGAAAGTGGCCTCCATTTCGTGCTCTTGAAATATTATAATACAGTTTAATGAGGTCGTTTGTGGCGTTATGAATACAATGTTTATATTAATCCTTTCTATATAATGTATGAGGGCACTGTTGCGAGGGATCTTGCGAGCTGTCAGTTCGAAGAGAGTAATGCACTCGTAAAGGTTTATGACTGCATTTGAGCGTCAATGCTGTTTAAATCATTTTTTTTCCTCATCTTTTACTCAATTCAGATTTTTATTGAAGAATCATTGTAAATTTATATCTCCGTACATTTTATGAAATTATTGTCTTGTCAGTATTTTGTTTGTCTCATTTTTCAAAGACAAAGCTAACGTGTAAATTGATAACTGCAACCATTTTACCACTTTAGTCGACGATAATTTCTGCACTTCGTTGAAACCAATTTATCGTTTTGCAGCTCCCACGCATATTTTCATCGGTTTTTTGTTTTATCCTTATTTGAATGATTTCAATGGATGGATGTTATTATGTTATAATATATTCCGAAGTTTTAATGGTCCATTTAATACTTTAGTACCAACAACATGCATGACTCGATGTAAAGATATTTTAGTAAAGCATTTTTTTGTTTGCGGTATGTTAGTATATTTTTTGTGCCTATATTGTCCGCGTGTCTATAATAATTATGGCCGACCAATTTATCCTCAATGCATCTCTGTCTTCCTTCTTTAGTTGCAACCGCTATGCATATTGCGTTTTTATAACTATGCATATTAACCCATTATTTTAATTTTCTACAGAATTTATTTCAATTTGTCTGATGAAAAATATATGCCTTTAAAAGTTTATTTCATATTATAGTTCCTATAACTGAGTGTAGCTAATAGCAAAATGCCCACATTAGCAATATTTTCTATATTAATTTATTATATTATTATGCCTTAATTTGTGTATCGTAGGAATATTAATTCGATTAAAACGTTATTGGTGGTCTGTGTTATCATTAGCTTGCGCCCGATATTACTTTACTCATTTAATTATTCTGTTTATGTAGTGAACGGATCGCGTTGCATATTGAATTTCTGTTTGTCCGTTGTTAGTACCGCGGCCCAATTAGGAGGATACCAAAAAGGTTCTGTATTTGTTGCGCCTCATTGTTCTGTTCGGTATCTGGGCTCCGGCGAGGTTTCGCAAGTTTCGTTGTTTCCACGCCTTTTTAAGGAGTCGAAAGTTGTCGATTTTGCAGTGGCATGGCGTGGTGGTGCGATGCAATTGTGAAATTGTGCGTAGGTGTGGTGCACGTCGCGCGGGGGCCCGTCTGGTCGATGGCGGCAGCGACACCGGGTGCCGAGGGGCGGCCGGTGGTAGTGTTTACGATGCACCGACGGCGGCGCCGAGTGGGGCGTAGGCGTCGCCGGGGGGCGTCGCGCCAGGCTTATCAGACGGTGGCGGGGCCGGCGCGCGAGCCTCACTCCACGATATACCGCTGACCGCGCGTCTCGTGTGCACCACGCTCACTGCCACCGGTTTAGATAACAAAACCTTTGTCCAGTCGAAGCAATATTTACATTCCGCAACGCGTAGTTTCTGAGGGGTTTTCCGGGCCGTTCGACATCTGTCAGTCGATTGTTTTTGTTGCGCGCACGCGTGTCGCGCCCGTTGGATCAAGTTGCAACAAGTTCGTGAGAGATTTTTGCAATTTTTTCATATATTTATGGTGTGGTGAAGTGCCCAAATAATTGGATTGCATTACGTCTACGTATTTTTTTTGGTGAGTAAATTCATTGTAAACAACTTTATGATGATAGATAAAGAGGTGTCATTAAACTTTGACGTATTTACGGTATACGAAGGAAATCTCGAATCAGTATTTTCCTCATACGAGTCAGGAGTAAGATCGTGGACGACCTTGTGATGACACTTGGTAATATGCACAAGGGTGTTGCAAGGGAAGTGTTGTTAGTGAGAGAGGTTTGTTGGTGAGGCTGTTGTCAGCGCATGTGTCGGCGCGTCGTTGCGCGCGCGCCCCGTGTCATCGTTCGCGGTCAGTTGAACGAACCCTCAGCCGACCGACGTCAACCTTGCCATAATCGAGATTATTTGCATCATCGTACCTACTTGCGACTTGCACACTTCTAGTTATGTCATTAGTGTACATTTGTTATCCGAGCTCGCTAATGACCGCCTTCTTATCTGAGCCACAGCTCCCTCGTACCTCATTATCAGGCTCTCGGCTCTTATATGCAACTTCGAACATATTATTGATTTTTTATATTTCTTTATTTGAAAAAAGACGTATGTTTGTAAAAAGGGGGGGGGGGCGATCCTCAAACGTATAGATATTTAAAATATCTAGGTTATATAGACAGATATAATCAGATTGATAAGATTGTATGCAATGAGCGTTTAGTTTCTATGAATAGGTAAATGGAAAAAATGGAGTTATAAAAAATAATCAATCAATGTAAATTTAAATTCACACAAAATGTACCTATGGACTGACATTCTTTTTATTTAATGAAGTTTTAAAGACTTTGCTTCAAATAATAATGAAAGGAAAAACCCATATCGATCAAATAAGGGAATGCTCATTATCCTCTTGCACGTTTAAATTGTACGGTCACCATGAAGTGTTTATATTTATAATTCATTTGTTTGTACTTTACTACTTTGTGCAATAAAATTGTTCACCTTTCAAGTATATCTTCCAGCGCCCAAATTTCTCTCAACATTATTTATTTATTTATACTCTTTATTCCATTGTACAAATATATGCAAGAAATACCAAGTTATACATAAAAAGAAGGAGTATAGCACAAAGGGCGGCCTTATCACTTCACAGTCATTTCTTCCAGGCAAAGTCATTAATTCAAGACCAACTAAAAGATTGTTCATAATAGTCTCGCACCTTCATGCACAAAGACAACAAATCCTTGGGCATTGAGCCAATGCCAATGATACTTGAGCCCTTATATTAAATTATTAAATTAATTGAAGAACAACGTAACCGTAGATGCGCACTGTCATATGAATCTTTCAAACCTGTAATATTGTCAAAGTGACTACTTAAAGATATGTATTACAATGAAACGTAACATTTTGTTACAGTTGTATATGAAAATGGCGCCTGAAATATGATTCAAAAGAACAAATGTTCTGACGTAAAAGTTACCAGAATAGTCCCGATTCCGATGTAACACAAGTCATATACCTTTACTTGAGTACATAAACGTCTATACACCAAATAAGGTTTGGTAGTAAGAACCTACAATTGAATCTAAATGAAATACTCATACGTCACTGTCTTAGGGCATACGTGATTTAAAGAGCTTTATCCTTGTGGAAAAAATTCTGAATGGGAAATGAAAAATTTATGCAAGTCATGCAAATTGCGAATGTCCCCTATGTTACAACTTAGAAGAGGTTTTATTGTTCTTATTAATAAATTTGTTTCATTAGTAGATAATTCCTTGTTAAAAACGGCTACAGTCTAAGTATAAAGAAATGAACGAATAACGGTTTTTTGCACAAACACAACATACAAAGGAAAATAACAGTTTTTAATTATCATGTATATTTCAGACGATTTTATCATTTAAAGTCATTTATTTTAGACGACCTAAATGTGGAATAAAAAGCTACATCCTTACTTATATCAGAAATACAAAAGTAGCTCTATCTGTCTCTATCAGTTTTTCTTCACGTCTTAACTACTGAAATGATTTGAATGAAATTATGACAAAGGATAGTTTTTATTCCGGAAATCCTGAGATCGGGTGAGACCGCAGGTACAGCTACTAAGTAATAACCAATAAATATTCAAATTTTGTATGCATACAGAATAAAGAAGATAATTAACAATGTAATTAGTTAATGACAGATCACCTATTTGGTAACGCACTTCTGAAACTGGAGTAGTCATAATGATTATTGGTCATGAGAATTTCCTTTACTAGGTGTAGAGTACACAGTTTAGCAATAAAAGCAAGTGTTTGTCGATGATTTCGTGGAAGGCGATAAGCCGGTGCGACTATTAGCAGACCTTTTGGTCGCTGCTATCAGTACCTGATAACGCCCGATGTCCTTACTTGATTTCCCATAGTTAGTACGTTTAAAACTTGCATAGCTACATTTAAATTATTTCATGTAACTAGAGATTTTAAAGGTGGTTAGGCTGTGATTTGGTAAAAATTTACTCTAAGAAGAACCTAAAAGTTTCTGATTTCATACTTTTCAAATCACAAAAATGAAATTTGTAGTGATACTTTTAATAGAAAGAATAGTTATAAAATACACATTCATTGCCGTCATTGTTTTATTATTATTCACATCTTATAAATGAACCTGAATTTAATTTTAAAGGAAATGTAAAATGCACATTATTATTTATCACAATTACATTATCGACCCACATTATGACAAGGAAAATCCCTTTACCTTGATAAACAAACGAGTGCTATAGAGTCGTACCATTGGACGCATTTTATCTGGGGTGGTGCCAGGCAGTACCAGCTCCATACTCCATTCTATTGTGACATTTGTGGAAATTTATGGATTTTTTTCTAAATAATATACGTGATATCATGAGTGTTTATATATGTATTACTACTAGTAGTAATAGGTCGCCCAGTGGTCGAAATTCGACCATAATAAATTTAAATTTAATTTATGTCTGTGTCAGTACTCTATGTCTATGGACAAAATGAAAAACAAAAGAAACAATTTGGAAGGAGTACTTACAACTTAGTTAAAAATGCATCAGAAATTTAATACAATATAACAATAATACTTCATAACTCTATATGAAAAAGTAAGTACATATAACGATTAAGCACTGCAAAGAATAATTTGCATATAAATGAAAACTCGAATAAGGACATCGAATTAAGAAATCCTTATTGCTGCATGTCATCGACCGTTCGCGGCAATGGCTCGTAAAATATTAAACGCAATAAAGTATTTGTGTACCCGCTAAGGAAGGTTGTGGCGGTCTTGAAAAGAAATTAGCATAAACGCTGTCTAGGCTTCGGCTACACGCCCCGTTCCGTGAACAAAGCGAAGGCAAAAAGTTGCTTTTGTCATAATTGCATTGTACCTACACTAATAGCTGTTTTCGATTGTTGGCAAATCAAAGCTATAATAACTATAAATGTATTTGTTAGCTTTCAATCAACAGTATAACCGACCGTTCAGAATAAAATACACAATTGTATCTATATATGTACGCATTGCTTGAAGGTTTGAATAAGCCGTGTAGCCACACCATAATGTCGGCCGCTGAGACAATGGCTTTGTCTGTTTAAACGTCTGCACGTCGCCGTTGTAACTGTTTTACATTATGTATTGTAATAGAGTTGCTAATTTGAAATAGTTGCCGCCAAAGAACGAAACACATTATGTTCATCATTGCGATTCTGAAAACGCAGTCTTTGTCGTTACGACGTGAACTGGATGATGTGTGCTTTGTTGTTTTTATTGCCCATTATGTGCGTACAGCAAATTACTGAATACCTTGAAATACGGATTTTATAGTAATCACTTGTAAGGATAAATATTTAGCTTACTCATGATGTCTTATGGTTAGCTTAACAAAGAAAAATTGATTAATAAATTCCTTACATTGTCTTAAATTACTCGGGATAAAGAGCACTAAAAATTTAACAGCTATTATATTAGGATATTTTCTCTCGTTACTCTCGAGTTACTTATTGGACTTCATGTGGGCGACGTAATTAAAAAATTAAATAAAACAAGCTCGAACACGTGCGTGGGTTACTGGCGTCTTTGTACTAAACTCGGTATAATTATAAACTTAAGTACATTTTTTACTTGCTAGTTGCTTTGATATGTTTTATTTATTTCGTTTTCCTAGTGATTACGTATTGGGTAATCGTGTTTTTAAAGATTATGAAAATTTTGATATCATTAATTCGTATTTCGTATAGTAAGTGGGTGTAAAACTGTGTTACAATAATCCAACCCTAAAATTGGTAAAATAATGTTTAATACAAAAAATAAAGGTCAATTTAAAAGTTTAAATAAAAATAATAAACTAGAAAAACAGTGATAGTGTGTATCATAAATAACTTTAATGTCAACCTTTAATATTTTTTCGTCAAACACCGCATACCAGGATATCCACTATCAAGGATATTATTAGATAAAGCCATAAAGGACTTTGCACAAAACAAGCCCTTTATCAGAGACGTGCCTTTATCCACATTGTTTGTTAGATAGTAAAAATTATTGCGACGCAACTTCCCGATAATTAATTCGAGATAATGCACATAATATATTAATATAATAAAATGAAGAAGTATAAACAATAAACGGGTGCAGAATTTGCACAATGTTTTAACGCGTTCGGATAATATTCTTTGTTTAGAGCGCAGCTGTTCGAGTCTTATCGCCGGCGAACAATAAATAGCGATTTAAAATGCTTCTTAGAAACAGATAACCTGTTTCTGCCCTTTGATTCGAATTGAATTGAATTCACCAAATGAAAATCAATCAGGTTTTCCTAGAATTAAAATATAGTACAGTGTTATTTACTATTTCCATATAGTCATACTTCTTTGTAATTGTACTTACTATTCTTTGAAAGTGCTCACTGTATGTATGATAGCCAAGAATGAACTCCAGCAATAATTACATTTCCTTACCTTGTATCAAATACTTTCACGACATTCTCAAAATTCACTTCAAAAAGAACGCAAAAATCACTATAAGCTTGTTTAACCCACAACAGCGAAATTGAGTTTTTTTAAGTTTGCGGCTTGGCACGAGCGGAGCCGCGAGGAATGCCCGCCATTTCCGGACGATATCCGGCCCTCCGAACGGCGCCATACTCTGCGGCTTTAGATAAACCTCACTTCAACAACTCCTATATTATTCACATTTTATAAAGTCAACTCAGTGTCGCAATAATGTATGTAAAATATGCTTATGATCTCTAAGTATCATTTTCCGTCATTTTACCAGTTTTTCTTGTTCAACGCTTCCTAGTTGCTGACCTTCAATACGGAGCAACTGGCAACGTATCAAAAGAGAAATCGTGTTATGGTTTCCATGTGTTAAGCGATTTTCATAAGTGAAATTTTCAGTGTCGCGCGCTGATTCATAGTTCGCATCAATCATTCGACGTAATCGACTTTTTGAATCGAGTCGACGACGAATGTAATGCGCGGCTCGTAGTGACCCGCGGTAGAGAGTGACGGTGACTCACCCGGGTTTTCCGAGAAACGCACGGTGCTACGGTTTTCATGAAAATGAAGGTCGATTCTTGTTAGTGTAATGACGAACGATGTTTGAAAGGGTTTTGAACTAAGTTCACCAATGAACGGTTCGTTATATTTGAATGATTTCTTAATTAGGCAGCTCTTGCAAGTATTATTTTTCATTAATAAAAAATAACGAGTTGATTAGTTGTTGCTCCATCAAAAATATAAAAATGCATAGAGATAATAAATCAATTTACACTTTCATTTTAAATAATCAAAAAACCATATTTTAATAACAACGCTAATTCTACATAATAAATTACATTTTAACGTATCCTATCTGTACGGTCGGACAAATCGATAACGTTCGTAACTTCGTTCACTTTCGGTTATGGATGTGCAGTAGGATGCAGTTTGCAACAAAGGTAAAGGAAGGGCTGTTGGCTCCAAGCCAGCCGGCGATTTATTATTCGCGTGGTGGCGGTCAATGTCGCGCCAGCCAGTCGACACAGGCGCCACACACTGCTTGCATGTGTCGTACATTCGTACATTAACAGTACATTTTAATGCACGGATTAGTATACAAGCACCATTTGTGCATACTGATTTCGCACAACAGATACAAGAAAACTATAGTCTATAGACTCTATAGGCTCGAATGTTAGATGCGAGATAAAAGAACTAGGCAATTTTGAATAATTTCGTAATGAAAAACCCTAATGGGCAAGCCTTGTTAACTGTTAATGACTCCTTAGCCATGACTGAATTAACAATAGCCTTGACGCACTACCTTTTCCTTTTAGAGTTAAATATCTAGAACGAAGTGAGGCAAACAAAACAAATTGTGAAGTTTGATTTTTTACGTTTAGTGGAATTTTTTATTTCGACTCGGGCAACGCTATAAGTGTTCGCAATTAGCTCTCTGTTAATGAGTTCACAACTCACTGCGCAGATAAGTTCGAACAGAGATCGAATGTTGCCACGATATGACCTTTAACTCCGCCGAATAACTCGAAATTAAGTAAGTTGTACTAGCGATCAAGATATTGAAAGTGGCAACTAAGTCATATGATATCGTTTTGTATACTGATTGATATAATTTTTGAAACGAATAAATTATCAAATGTATATTTACAGTATATTACAGTTCTACAGCTCAAAATTCTAGAAGGTAACATAAACATTGGAGGGCAAAGACCACATTTCAAGTAGTCATAAAACTTGGTAGGGTAAATATTTTTGTAGTTTTTGGTGGTATTTATTCCAACAAACCATTGTTGGAATAAAGACTTGATCGACTGTTTACCCCGCCTCAGGAGGCGTTTCACACCTTTCCGTGTTTGTTTTCGGAAATTTACATACTTTATGGTGAACACGGTCGTTGGCCTTGTTTCTCGTTTTCACGGAAGACAGAGCTGTAGTAAATTTTCAAAGGAAAAGCCTTGAGATATTCGTCGCTTGTAACTAACACCGAACAGCCGATAAGTTCGACAGTTCCATGTTGCGAACAATAAATAGTTCCTTCTAGATAATACGTCAGCTTATCTTTGGGCAAATAACAATATCGAATAGGTACTAGGTAAATAGATTATATATCTTTTCCAATAAAAACCTGTTGTAAAGAAATAATTCGTCATTTACAGTTTTCTGTACACATAACTTAACTTTATACTTCGCTACTGCTTCATCATCGTTGTCTAGCAACATTGTTGCGCCCTAGTATGGTATAGCTGTATGTATAAAGTACTTCTCTGAACTTTTTTGTTTCCCTAAAGTCATAATTGTGCAGTGGGCGTGCCCACCTGTCTGATCACGCGGGCACCACGTGCGTGCTATATAGTACGCGACGCGGCCGGCATGATAACAGCCATGTTTTCGATGAAAACTACGCACATGTGAAAACAGTGCGAAGTACCCCTCTTATTGCGTATATTATTGCTGATATTATTATTAATACCCTCAATTTTATTAAAAAACAATATGGTCGACTTTTTGTACATACTACAATGTAATGGCTTATTGGTCTCTTGAATTATTTAAACATAAAATGTAGATAATTTAGTTGGGATCGTGAAACATTAATACAAATAACGATTTGAATATATATTCGATATATATTAAGGAAAGATCAAGCTTGTATTTTGTTTTGGAACGATCGAGATGCAATTGGCTTCTCGGAACGCGCGGTATGATATGTAGAGTATGTAGCTAAATAAAACCGTGACAGTGTTTGTGACAGGACAAAATTAATATTGTTTCGAGGAAATTTTAATAAATGTGTTTCGATTGTATCTCATGTTGAATTAGTTGTATAAATTAAAACAATACCTTTGGTCTTTTATGGCTTTTTCCTCGTATTTTTTGGGGAAATCCATGTTTTGTGCGTTTTTTATATTAAGTTTTCCACGTAGGTTTATAACTCTCAAAAGAAAGCCTCGAATCTTCCATGGTTCGATAGTGCCAAGACAACAACAAGAATATATAATGTGTAATGAGTCTGCTCTAATATAGAGTTCAAATGTAATGTGGGTGAGCCCAGCACACGTGCAGCTAACGGACCGGTCTTATCTCTGATAGGCGGTACATGCTCGCATATGTGTTGAATGCCGCAAATATTAGCTCATCGTTTACGACACTTAGATACCACCCTTGGGCTCCTTTTGCTGAAATATTGGTGAATTTATTGCTATACTAAAATTTTTAAATTATAGAATCAATCACGCCGCTACTACTGTTTTTGATAAAATATCACATATAGAGAGGCTGGATTAGGTGATAGGAAACATTCTATAATAATATGCACTATATAAGCATTTTAAGCAAATTGCATAATATGCACGTTATAAGCACGTTAATGCCTTTTGAACTGCTCTCAATGTTTATAAAGTTCAATACAAAGAACGTGCACTGCACTAGTGTATGCGGTTACTTGATTACTCATAGGGTTAAGAGAACCTAAGGTAACAATTATATGTGTGGTATAATTAGTTTTAATGCAATGAAATTGACGCCTCTGTCAACATCGCCTACTTGTAGCTGAAGGTACGTCACAACTAGATTTAGCGGTGATCTCATGGGCCACGCGGTGCGATAACAATATTGCCGTTTCAAAACCACCGGCGGAGTGCCGCTCGTATGTAGGTGCGTCTGCCATATCCCTCCTATAAACTGTCACATTTACTAGAGGAATGGATTTTATGGCTCCATTATATCTTATTCATATCACTGATAATAATTTCATAAAGTGAATAACCGTTGAATAATTGATATAAATTTCATATAATACGATAAAATAATACGATTTTAGAAATAATTATCAGGAATGTACGTCGTTAAACAAACTTTAGGTAATTGCTAGGTAAGCACCGTGACCAATTAACGCACGGCCCGAGCCTGCGCTTGCGCAGACGAAATTCATTTAAGCAATTGTAGTAATTGGCCGGAGTGCGCGTCTTCCGGAGCGCTCGTCAGCTTTGTCCTGTTACATTTGTTTTAGATCAACATTTTTAACATTTAATCATACGAAACACTAGCGTCTTTTTAAGTTTTATAACAGGCTATTTGATACTTTGTTACATATTATATTGAAGGAACAAATATTTTGAATATTATTAATAATCTAAATTGTAATCCCATTTATGGGGATTGCTTGTTCATAACCTTAAAAGGCTCATTATCAAAATTTGCCGCCCACGGGTAAGAAGAACGGCCTTGCTGCAAGGTCCGGCCGTGCCTCCCGCCTACTTTGTTTCGATTTTAAAGTTTCGTCTTTCATAATATTATAGTATAAATTTCCACTTAAGGCTTTTATCACGTTTTAGGCAACGTTTGCACAAAATCTGTCAACGTGCAGGTGTCAATGTAACGTTCAATATAACCTGGCTCGTAATCAGGAAGCATCGTTATCTATGTTTTGTTTTCACAACGTTATCTTTGATAACTCGCGACGGGCACACTCGCGTGTGATGCGAAATGATGCGAAATATTTCCGGAGTTAGAGGAGTGTTCTATAAATATATGATTCGACGTTGCTCGTGGGCGAAGATTTCTGGCGAGGGCGGCGGGAGCCGAGGCAGTAGCGCGCGATCCGTCGCGGCCGGCCGCCGTACGCCGCACGCGCAACGAACGAACGACCCGCACTCCCGCGCACGAATTGCATTGCGATTTATCGCAAATATAACGATACCGATCCGCCCCTAAACAAACGAACCCCTTAACTATCAAACATATATCCCCGAATATATCTTCATAGTGCACCATCCGATTTAATATTCGCGAGGGCGGATTATAACGAATAAATCGACTAACAAACTCGAACCGCACGAAGGTGTCGCGTCGCAAAAAGCGCAACACAATAGAGTAAGCGTCTAATTTTAAACGTGGTTGAGTTAGCACCGCCGAGATGCAGAACATTGATCCACTGGAGTTCGCCAACATCCTCGCCACCGAGCTATGGTGCCAACAGGTACGGCTCACTACCGGTGCACCGAGTGACCCACCTTATTAACCAATACCGTAGATATACATAGATCCTCCTACTGGGCCTAAAACTAGGTCACCAATTTACTCGGCAATTTCGCACCGTTGCGAAGTCAATCTTTCAACTACATCGGTTTTACCTCTTGAAAATTTATCTATTCTAGGTACACATTGTATATCTATAGTACGGGTTTAAGTGTAACATGTAAATATGGTTTTATAAAAAAGATACAAACACAAAAAGCTCTGATGTTTATGTTTCGTATTTAAACGACGTATAGGTGAAAGATTTATGAGTATGCTTTCAAATAGTGCCCATCGAAATAATCACCCCCGGACCACGTGTTACACTAATATAATATTCTTATAAATATACATCATTAAACACGCAAAGTTCGTAAATACAATAAGTAAATAATTTTACTTATAGGTAATAAAAATAACAATATTTTTTTTAGTATGAGATCGTGTAATATTTTATAACTGTTATTTAGTTATTTATGTTTACTTTATCAAGTATGTTATTGTTTTATTTGTGCATGTATGTTTTGTTGATAAAAGTACCATCGGTATGTAGAAGCTAAAGCAATTTTATAATACAACAAACATTGCATAATAATATTATGGTTTTCATACTATCACCGTGTTTTACACCCGTAATCACAAACATTGTGTAAGTGAAGTAGTAATACTATGCGAAGTAAGACATTTCTCTTTTTAATTCAAAAACAATAAGACTTAATTTAAATCAATCTCACAATTTGTTTCCTAACTGTATATTTTTTCGTGTAGAGCTACAACCATCACTCAAGTATAATCTATGAATAGGTTTTAATTTTTTATTACTTATCAAAGAAATCGAAATTAATAGGGTTATTTGAAGCTTTAGATTACCAATGGTTGTGTAATGTAGATACAAGAAAGAGCTTCCTATTTCCTTACAAAAACTTGTGAAAATGTACTTGGTCAAAAGTGCAATGATGAATCACCCACATTAACCTGGAACGAATATATTTTTAAAGAAGGTAGAACCAATGTTTTTTCACAGTTGCATTTGTTAAAAATCACGGTCGCGATTAGCATTTAACTCTACTTTCTGAGAGAGCAATAATTTTTATTTAAATAATTAATATTGTTCCCATCCCAAGTAACTGTAAAATGTTGATAACCTACAACTTCTTAAACGTCAATTGGGTCACAGTGAACGCTCGATTAAATATAACGTGCTTACTCTTTTAACGGGTGGACAATTTTCCTACCACCTCAAACAATCTATGTTCCACACTCATGTAAAGTCTCTCTTTCCAGTTGGCAAACCTCGAGGGCCTCCAGTCGGGGGTCCCAACCCGCACCACGGCGACCATCACGCCCACGCAGCTGCGCAACTTCGAGCAGACCTACATCGAGCTGAACAACTGCCACAGCGACCAGGCGAACCACGCGGGCTTCGTCCCCCCGTCAGTCGCGCAGGCCAATTACGGTATGACGTCTATTCTAAACTTTTAACTTGTACTTATACTTGGACAAACACAAGAACAACTGCATCAAAAAGCTGCATCTCCACTGACCAACATAGTTATATAACATTATGCTACGGAAGTGAAGCCGCGCGGAACAACTAATATATTTATAATAATATTATATGACTTGCCTATTCCATTTATTAGTATAACCCTAAGAACTGCAGAGGAAAGTACTTTTTTACTATTGTAGGAACCTATTTGTATGGCTATTTAGGTGAAGTGTGTTCAAAAATAAATTTAAAAAAAAACTTGATATCAACATTAACTCTCAAGTATGGAATCGAACCCTCACCTTTGGCTGAATCAGGTCACTGTCAACTGTTTAAAGTAGGTCGCCAGGATTCTAGATGACTCACATCCTCTGTGATTGTTATCTCTACATTTTTTCTGAAATGCCATAATAAAGGGTCATGCCATGATTTATTTATTTACTATTTGTTACGTCATCTCAAGTTATTCTAGATCTGCCGCTCAGGATTTCTCGTGTCATTTCGATGTTGATACAAATGTCAATTGTACTAAATCCCACGTGAAACCGGTTCGCGTTTCAATTGCAAATACAAAACGTGTTTTCTATTTTACAATCCGTCTCGTTATTTTGATAAACGCTCGCGATACTGTACGAGTGTTGTATTGTAAATCGTGTCAATTAAATCATTCCTTTATCGTTTTTAGGCATACTGAATCCAGTGGGTTACTGCGATTCGGGTCCGACGACTCTTCATGTGTCGCCGGGCCCATTGTCAGCGAGCGGAGACAGCAGCAGTAGCCCCGGTCTTCCCGCGCCAAAGCGACGAAACATGGGTGGTAGGAGACCGACGAAAGCCCCACAGGACCTATCGCCTGAGGAAGAAGAACGCAGAAAAATTCGCCGTGAAAGGAACAAAATGGCCGCCGCTCGATGCAGAAAGCGGAGACTCGATCACACGAACGAGCTCCAAGAGGAAACAGACAGGCTGGAGGAGAAAAAGCAGGCTTTACAAGATGAAATTAGAAAACTGAATTCCGATAGAGATCAGCTACAGGCGATATTGCACAACCATTTACCCCTGTGCCGGCTAAACAAGAGGTCGAGTAGTCCGCCCGACGTGAAGCCCTTCCAGGACTCCTACGTGCTTCCCGAAATACCGCAGGATGGCGTCAGAGTGAAGGTGGAAGTGATGGATCCCGCGGTCGACCCCGTGCTCGGGTTAGATAATGATATCTTTACCTCGCCGACACCGGACAAAAGGTGAGAATCATCATTAATATCACACGTTAATAATTTGACTGAACCAATGTTGTGAACACAAAAACTTTTATTAATGAGCCTGACCTTATTCGATATCGTGGATAATCATATAAAACATAGAGTGGTTACATCATGTTTATATTTTAACGCTATGATTATTTCTTATGGAACATTATTCTGAGTCTTATTTGTTTATGGAAAAATAAACATAGACCATTTTTATTTCATTGTACTTAAATAATTTTTTTCATGCACTTTATTGCACTTTGTAGTTTATTGCAGTTTTGCATCATAAAATATTCTATTTAGTATCATTCTGAAATGATAGCTCTAAGTGTTTCTACAATTAGACTATTACCCAAGTTTAAGTCCCGCCATGTTTTTTTTTATATATAATTACTCTTTTTTAAAAATATTTAATCTACAGAAATAGTCCGGGTATTGTTTTATTATACGTACAATAATAGTAACCTAACTCAGCTAATCCGTCTCAATCCATATACACTTTGCTGCTTTCACATTTATAATGTTAGTGGAATTGGTGATGCCATCATAACAGGACATAAAGTAGTCGCTTCAATGTCCCTACCATGAAGCATTGTAGTAGACACACACAGTTAACGCCCGTGTATCCGCGTTGCAGGATAATGTTGTCGGCGGCGAACCCCGCGGTGGTGACGTCGGCGTCGGCGGCCATGTCGCTGGACACGCCGCCCGTGCCCGTGCGCCCCAACCGGCCCAACTTCCTGCAGGTGCCGCTCACCGTCACGCCCGCGCAGGTAATTATCGTCACTGTATGACCCTTATGTGAACCTCGGATTATATCGATTTGTGAAGCTTGTATAGGAACCGTACATTAATGCTGTGAGATTCGATAGAGGTGTATATAATCATGAAATGTTACAGGGAAAGGGGGTGGGGGGTTGAAAATTAGTTAACCTGCATTTAACTGTATAAATAAGTTTATCTGTATTTTACATAGTTATAAAGTTTTGAAGTTACTAAAAAAAACACGTGCTATAGGTAGGAGGTATGGGGGGTAATCTTTAACGGGCGGTAAAAAAGCTAAAAAAGTCATCACGTGATTAATGGATGGTCCCGTAGGAATTATGTTTGTTATGGAACTATTAGATTTGTAACAATTTTTTACATGCAGAAAGATGTTTTGCATCGTAGATATAACTATATAACTTATGACTCATCAGTTAATAATAAAGCGTGTAAAAGCGAGACTGCTATTAGAACATCGTCAATAATAATAGCATTATCGATTATGTATCAAAGATAAGAAATTTTAAAACCTAAGGGGTTTTAAAATTTCTTTTAAAATTGCATGATCATTGATCATTCTTCAGAATAAAATTGGATATATTTTCCTTTGTATTGGATCAGCAATCTGTGATCTTCTTAATTAAAATTTTGCATTAATTTTCAGTCTTCAAAGTAAATCTATGAAATGTTATATATTTGTAAATATATGAGGTATCTGTAGCTCAGTTAAATATATAAATAAAAATCATTTTAATGTTTTAACATCGTCAATATCGCATGACACTCGATTTATATAATCCTTCCATAAATTCCAGATCCACAACAACAAAGCGCTGGCGAACAACAAAATAGCGGGCATCGAGATCAGCACGCCCAGCAACGGCATCCCGTTCAACTTCGACAGCCTCATGGAGGGCGGCACCGGGCTCACCCCCGTGCACCCGCACCCGCACCCCTGCGCGCAGCAGACCCGCGCCGCGCCCGACCTCGCCTCGCCCGACCACGGCTCCCTCGTCAGCCTC
>LQNK01001403.1:170320-191163 GCA_001586405.1 Phoebis sennae
CCCACTCCAAAATCCTGTAAAGACGTCAGTCGCGTCGCACCAGATGCACCACCAACATCTTGATACCGCCTGCACATTCTTCGTGATTCTAGCGGACTTGTAGGCGATGCGACACAAGCCCCGGGAATCATCTTTATAGAGCAATTCGTGAATTTAAAGGCAGTTGCCCCATCTATTGCAGAATTTCTTCAATACAATAACGCCTTTATCTATAGGCGATGAACACCGTAATGCAGATCACGAAAATGCTCTAATGACGTCAGAAGCCACTCCCACTAACTAGTGCAGAACCATACCAGGACTATAGAGGTTTAATGACGTTTTTCGAGCCACATGTGGTCTTGAAGGCGATTATAACCCAACTCCAAACAAGCCTCGGATCTCCTCTGGGAATTCACCTCAATTTTTACATTGGAATTGCTATCCAACTACAATTCTCTAGATGCTCACGGCGGTGAGATATATAAATACTAATAGTAACATTTAAATGTACTACAGAGTATAACGCAACTTTATCCGCTCTATGTAAAACCACATTGTCAACAGAATTGTAATAAAATGTTGCGAGATTTATTCGATTTACATTTGTATCTCTATTGAGTGTTCAGCAGGAAGTCCCCGGACGTACACGTAGGTAGTAGTGCCTTCGACGGCGCGTATGACGTGACCGCTCCGAACTTAGTTCGTAAACGCGACTTATTTATTCTCTCCTTTTCTATCTTACTGTATTCCCTCGCCCTCCGTTGATCGGCTATCTCTTTCTATTTATTTCGTTTCGGACTCTTACGGAGGTGCGAACTTGCTCACTATGCTTTTGTATTTCATAGGTTTTCTAAGCGGCGCGAGACGCCCACTAGAGTCAATTCGATGAGCTGTAGTTATTCTAAAATAAGAATATTTTTATACATTTGTATTTCTGCATTAATAATAATTGTGATGTAAAAATAAAACAGAGTTTTATTTGAAGCATTTCAGGGATTCGTTTCGAGTTGTGCTTAATCTAGCGAGGCTAGAATAGTTATATTGTATTTAATGTAAAAGATCTCTTTTACAGCACTCTAGGCACAATATGTATCCAATGATCCTCGGTAATCTTGTCATAATAACCTCGTGCCATTTACTACGTCTACTTCAGGAATACAATAATTACGATAACGGAATTTAGTTAATCATAGACTAACAGCAATTATACTTAAAATATAATTAATATATTGAATGTAAGTTAGCTCAATGTCGATGTAATGTCTTACCGTTCCATTGGATTAGGTACTGGTAGAGTTAAAATTATTTTTAAGGAATATTTGTGATACGTCCAGTGAGCGCTCCTTGGGGAGGACGAAATTGTATTGAGTACCTATATGTAGTTACACTCATGCTTTTTTTAGCTCAAATATATTTCTTATGATAAATAACTCATTCAACAATGTTTAATAAAGCCGGAATGTACATTTGGTATAGTTTTGTTTAGCTAAATTTTTCAACCGGAAAGGCATGAGTGGTTTGTAATACTGAAATAATTAGTTAAGGCAATAATTAGGCTTAGGGCACTTAACCGTTTAACTATACGCATAACTTAGACCAAATTATTATTTTATGTGCTTTATCATAGATGTAATTAAAATCTAAGCCAAATATTGATTTACGTCGTTATTTTAGGTTAAGTAATAACCTCCGTTTCCGAAAAGTATTAAATATTATTATTATTGGTTAGAACGCGGACGACTGCGGAGTATTTATTTTAAATGTATTTTAAAGCTTGTAATATGACTGGTGCGAATTGCCTTTTATATACGACAAGTTATATTTTAGCATATGTTGAAACCTTTATGCATAATATGAACACCTAGGTGTAAAGATGTAGTTTTTTAAAAGTTTTTGTAACGCCTTTCTAGAATACTTTTGTATTTTTGCAAATAAAATAAAATTGTTAGCGAAGCAATATATTTGATAAATTTATTATATTATTACCGCCAGATGTAGTAAAATATATATTATATAAACCAGAAAATATAGATTTGTTTACGTACACCCGATACAGTGTCTTTTATTTTGTGACAAATTTATAAACCTCAATTCCTTTTCTCCTTACATACGATGATTTTTATAACTTCTTTAAAATAAATGGATTCAAGATATCTCAACAACAAATGCAATAATATAGCGTTATATTATTTGCCAATCTTCGATATTATTTCCAGGGTTTCCAAGTAATTAAAACTCGATACACGATTGATATACATGAAAACTATTTTATTGAAAATACATAACATAAATAACTGTGCAGCCATAAATTTAAAGCCACAAAACACGAAGCAACGTAAGTTTGAATCAAAGTTACATTTGAAGTTAGCTGGGACATTATGATTTAAGATTAATCTATATGGATATGAAACAAAAAATAATACTATATTTCAGTATCATCACTTTATAGTTGCATCGTGTGTTTTGAGCCTAGCTACTGGTGGTGGATTAAGAAAATTCATAAAAATCGTGCTAACATTCTTTGAGTTCAAATATTGTAATAGTGTTTTATCTCCGAGCTTTGTTAAGGATATGCGGATGCACACGTTTACGTGTCCTTGCCTTATTCTTAAATGTATTCTTGATTGCAAGGTAAATGTAGAAGAATAACTCAAACACACTTATTATACTGCAGCCCAAGCATAGACCAAATATCCCTCCCAAGTTAGCTGAAATTAATAAACATTATATATAAATAAAGAGCCAGGGTTAACACTATGCAGATAAAAAAAAATTAATAATTCCAAAATATTTTAAAAACTTACAGCTCAAACTAATGAGTGACATGATAGTCTCCTGTTTTTGCTTCACATAAACTGATTTTGGGAAAAAGAAGTTCAAGATGCTGGTGCTCCGATTAAATACGATAGGACCACTGAAAAAAAAGAAAAACGGTAAATAGTTACTACTGGTAATATAAAAAATCAATACCATTTTCATAATGAGCAACCCCAAGAACCTAGAAAACGACACCCATATTACTATCGAGTATAAAAATGTCGGCGGCCATCTTTAATTCAAAAATGGATACTAATTCCATAATAAGCCGGAACAGCCGGACTAAATACACAATGTCATAATAAACGTTTGACACATGCGTCTATGTCTGTGTGCGTAGGTATTTAAATGTAGTCCATACACGACTTTGGCTTCAACCTTTTTAATTTGTTCTAAGTTAAAAACGATATTTTAACGATTGAGGTACTTATATAAACTAGTGACTCGCTCCTAGCTACAATTCGTGTTGTAATGTATAAGCCAAGACCTTTCATTTGATACCACACTCAGCTATATTCATATGAAAATCACTTATTTGATCCCCTCTATCTTCGTTACCCCCTCTACCGACTTCGTTCATCTTCGAACTCAAGATTTATTTTTGTTTGATTTATTTTTGAATATTAAATAACATAATATTTTTATATTATTACCCGTATGTGGCTAGCCTAAATCCTTACTTTCAAAACATTTTTTTCATATTTGTGAATTAAATTATTGTATGGACGTCTCGAGAATTTTGGAGCGAATTTGGGCATGTCCGCTCTCTACCATTAGCTAAACGGGTATGAGGGAAGCAAATTGACGCGCCGACCGCGTGTTGTATTGCTAGAAAACCGATTATTGTTGATTTAACCCTTATAAAATCAATATGTTTCTAATATTTTCACCGAGCGCCCTTGCTATTTATTTAAGCTTTTTTTAGTAATTTTTTTATTTCCCTTAATCAAATATTACCAAAGTTATATGCAAAAATCTTTTATTTTAGACCTATCTTTGCGATTTTTTTCTCTGCAGCGAAGTTACCGTAATCGTGTTTCGGAGCACCATGACTAGGTTATATGTTGAAGAATCACATATATTTTTTTCAGAATTTAACTGTGCATTGTGAATGAAAAAAACGTAGGTAAAGATACTGCTTTTCTGACTCACCCCGCCTTAAGTATTATGACAATTTTGCGAGGCTAATTTAATAAAATAATCAAACTGTTCTCCTTACAAAGGTTTTCCAACGAGATACGGTAGAGCCTCTAAGTTTCCAACAGACAGATCAACCCGATACCGATATGACACGCAGTTGCGGGGACAATCGCATTCGTAGTACGACGATTTAGTCATCCTTACTGTGAAAGGCAATAGAGGTACTTTTTTGAATCAATGCATATCGTTGTGTCTAAAGTTGGGGTCCACCACACGGTCCGTCAGGCAACAGGCCACGCCAGGCTGCCAAAGTAAGCCCAAGGCCTGTAGAGATATATTTTCACCACAGGCCTCATCAGATATGACGGCCCGTGAGAAAGCACGTCCTGGGACTCTAGTTTTAGGAATCTCGTCTACTAGAGAACGAGACATAGATCAACGCAGTTGATGTCAACCCTAGACAAAATCTATATAGTAAGACTAATACAATGAAAATGTTAGGCTAAAATATCTGAATGATATAAGTATCTCGTAGAATATTATAAGAATTGTTCGAAAGAAATTTACGTATTGTAACGCGTCTTCTTGTGAATTTGAACTGGATATCGAAATATTAGTGATAACAGCTGAACTTACTTCTAGTTTCCAAAATACACTTCATTTTTGATACATTGCAGGCTCGCTCCGGTCTAACATAAGGAATAAACATCATAATACAGTGGCATTGGTGTTCGATCTCTCTGACTTGGCAGAGCAGGCCGCAGTCAGAATAGTGGTATTCGTCAAAAAATCGCAACCGAACCTCATCCTTGAAGTAACAATTTCGGCTGTTAAGAAAGCAAAATAAGTATAAATTATAATCGATCCAAAATTAAACACAAAATCTGGCATAAACCGTTTTAAAACTCACTTTATAAGAATTTATCATCGCATTATCAATCGCAACTGTAAAACGATTCCTAAACGCTACTTAACAAATTTAACTTTTAACCTTCTGGCTTTCTACTTTTCTTATTTTGAAATTAATTTGTGTATAATAGGCGTGAATACCTTTTGACTGGCAAGGCTGTAACTTCATCAGAACAGTAAGTGTAGGTCGGGTGTATGACATGGAACGCCTCCACGTGTGGCGGCACCAGTATCGATTCTTGCACACTTGGGAATTCTGACGCCTGCATCACAATGACCTTGAATAAAAGCGAAACCTTGTCTTGCATAGTTTTTCTATCCAATTAAGTTCTATCAGGCTGTGTTGTCCAGTGGCAAGCAAACGTGTAGCAGTGGTAGGCAAACCTTTTCCTAAATTGTGTCTTATAATTTCCCACTATCAATTCTGCCCCGACATCCCATTTCAGCTTGTCACACAAGCTTCGTTCCTTGTTAATTTTAGGGATATATATTTATATACATAGTTATTATTATGTTGATATAAAATATCGATTTTACTTTTAGCTTCATTGGAAATACACCTTCATAAATACCTTACCTTAGTGGCGCCAGTATTAAGGACAGTTCCGTCGACTGCATCTTCAGGATTGAAATCCGTGATAACCCTGAGAGCAGTTATTGAACCAACTTTCTGCACAGTGCGACCCGTGAAGTTAAATATTTTTGCATTCCTATAATATTTTTAGAGTAGAAGATATTTAATTCAATCAATCTTATCAAAATCTTGCATTTAAATACTTGACGTAGGTACCTTTTATTCCTTTTAAATTCGTAAACACTATTAAATGCGCAACAAACTCCACAATTCGTAAGAATAGGTTGAAACAATTCTCTGCAACTTATATATAGTTTATTTTCAAGAACGCAAAGTTTAAGAAAATCCTCACACTTTTGTGGTAGCATGCCCATAACTTCAATGGCCTGAAACAAAATATTCCTGAACGAAATAACTGCAGATGATGTCCACAGGCGGTCTAAATATTGTATTTGAGTAATAAGTATTGTGTTCATAGAAATAAAAATTAAAATTATGTGGATTGCTGGGAAGTGCGTTTCCTTGTGTTAAAAGAATAAAATATTATTTTACCAAATTCTTTTTATATGAAAGAAATCACATATGCATGTGCAAATGCAAATCTATTCAGCCGCAGCCCGTGACCATCTACATCATCAGTTTGTTGCAGATGCCTTGTCGGCTCGAGGGAGGGGAAGGAATACTGAGAGGATCAATGATGGAAAATTGGAAGAGAAATGGGATGGGAATAGGGCTAGAAATAGTGGTAGCGACTGGCGACACATATTATATTCTAACCCGTCGCCATTGAACTTACAAAATTGGTAGGATTGAAGATTGGTATTCTCCTTTTTGTTTCTAAATGCGCCTTCATGTACTTACATTGTATCGGTTAATGTCAATTAGGTTTTGTAATTGTAAAAGACCGGTTTGGTCGAAAGACGGTAGTGTTTCACAAAACCCCAGTAAACTTGAAAATACTTTTTTGAAATCTATAGTCCGATTACCATCACTGTAAAATAAAGTAAGAATATTAAAACTATCATTCATAGAGTAAAAAATCTAAAAATAGCAGATTTAATGATTTGAAATATAAACTTACACTAATGTTTTATTTAAATATTCCAGAGATTTGATAGTAATTTGATTTGGCGAGCAAATAGTAATAGACGGGTAGGGCATATCGATGGCAGATTCATACTGGTTTTCTATTGTAATGCGGGTCGGCATCTCTATGAAGCGGTCGTAGAGCAGGTACGTTAGGACACAGGCGGCCGAGAAGAGTGAAATAAGAGAGATTGTCCAGTAACATCTAGAAGTACAAAAGAAAATACAAAAAAAAACACGACTTATATGATATTGAAAAAAAATACTCGACTAACAGAACGGCGCGGCGGAAAAATTGTAATTCATAAAGTAGGGATTCGATTATTAGAAATCTTTAGAAAATAAACGACAACTTACCTGCTAAAGGGATCTGGATAAAGGTAGAAATATTTTAATCCCAAAAAATTACTTTCCATACAAAATCTTCGAAATATTGCATTAATGTTTTGACCCATTTTTAATTATCATTCCAATTAACTTTTATACGCTTTCAATGAGTACAAGACTCTACTTAACATACAATGAAAATATTATTTACAAGATATGAAATGTGTAGCGGTGAATTTTGTTTTGCGTGTCATAAAATTACACTGTGCATGTTAATTTAATATTAAAATATAGATAAACATTGTTCAAAATATGAAATTATATTTGATAGGATTGATAATGATCAAGTCGAGTTTTAATAAAAATTTACAAATTCATAAACATACTCGATAGACTGTACTGTCACTAAGAAGAGAGATGGAAATGCATTTTATAGAATTGAAACTATTTTTACACTATTTCCACTTTTATTTATATACTTTATTCTATAAATAAAAGTGGAAATAGTAAAGTCTATAAATAAAAGTGGAAATAGTGTAAGAAATAGTTTCAATTCTATTAAATATTATAAATTCATAAAACACTACTAAACAATAGGCGATATAGCTATATAATGTTGGGAAAATATTTTACTACCAACTAGTCATATTAAATTTGTTTTGCTAAGAGGGGTAACCACATATTGGTTTAAAGCGGTCGGTTAGAGGTCCTTGGTACCGTATGTTGGTTCACAAACGAAGCATTAATAATATTAAATATTTAGTGATGTGAACTTTTTTAATGTTGTAATTATCCTCATGTCACTTAGATAGTGTTTAGATTTGTAAGAGAATGTTAGGGTAGAACTAACAATAATGTTTTAAAATAATCAAGCAATTATTATGCCTCTCTCTAAAAAATATATACCGTGACCGGCCACTCTTCTGATTTTGATTTTTGACCCTCATTCTCTTTATATATTACAGCGAGGTGCCGCATTATGTATTGAGTTCTCACACTTAGTTTTTTACATTATTTTTGTACTCAGCATATTTTTTTACTTAGGTCTCAAGGATCAAAACAGTGCATATTTATAGGAATAAGTAGCAGTAGTATTAAGTACTACCACAGTTATCATGTTACAAATACAAAGGGAATGGCTAGTAGCCAGGTATGTATATTATTACGAATCTTACAATTATTTTTTTTTAATAATTTACAGACATTAACGCGTATATTGTGCTGATGATTTATTCCGTGACTGCACTCTACAATTATTTTAACCATAGTTAATCTATGGTTTTAGAATCACTTAATCACTGTAATGCTATTTACACCCAGCACTATTTCCAAGATGTATTATATATACATCTTAATAGTGTTGGCATCATATAAAACTTAATAAATACAAAAAACAATATGTTTATGGAAATGAAAATAAAACAACATTTTAACAAAATGTATAAAGTGATTTATTTAGAACGGATCTGTTGACAATATCATTATTTGGAATTGATTACATTAACTATAGAAGCGAAAACATTTAGTTATAGTCTGTGCGTTTTAAGAATGCGAACTTGTTAAATATAATGATTATTTTTTTCCTGTAACAAAAAATTGATTATGTTTGGCTGAGTAAGAACTATATGAAAATATTCAAATACAACAATACCTATTGTTTTTAGCAATTTTACCTGCTTAAAAATATACTTAATTGAATGTATAAGTAGACTAGATACGAAAATGTCTATAATAATTTCTCATTTTTTATTAATAGCAAAATAATTAAATCTAGAAACATAGTCAGCACCTGGATATTTTAATAAAAACTGTTTAAAATTCATAAATATATAATCCTCTCGCAACATAAATTTCTAATAGGTTAGCATAATAATATCAATCGTCGTAATCTTATAAGAACTTTTCAATTGGCGGAATAAAGGAAGAAATGTTAGATTCTCTGAATAAATACATTGTAACTTATTTCTATTAAATTGATAAAAGAGGTCAATAAAACAGTTTCTTAGCTAATAACTAATAAGTTATAACTTATAACATACTCTCCTCTGTTTGTATGTATTGACATTTCCTACGAGCTAAGGACAAATAAAGTATACTAACTAATACAATTAAATTGCATGAATATACGACTAAATGTATTAGCAAAGAGATAAGAACCAGGCGGCTTCACTGCGCCGCGTTCTTACAACAAATACATATAAAAATATTATGAAACAATTAATTACTTTTATTCAATTTATTAACAACACAAATATGATACACAACATATGCACATTTTGCATACGTGTATGAAAATTGTATAGATATGCTCGCTTAACAATTACATACGAATAACAATACTAAATAATAGCGAGTAGAATATATTATAATATATTTGACCGAAATAAGCATTCCAGTTTTAATAAAATGACATTCGGATTCCTATTCTCTATCTCTATTCAACTATTTAGATAAATAATTTTACTTTCAAAAACCATACGGAGTACCTCATCATCCTGACCACGATATCTGTCTTTGAATAAACAATGAGTTTATAGTGCTAGATTACATGGTTATATGAGAATAATGGTGTAAGGACTTTATATTTTAATAGGTATTTCTAATGAAATGGATAGCTAACACCTAATTGCATATGTAAGTAAAATACGAAATCTACATCTTATGATATATTGGTCGGTTTTAAATTCATGCCTACGAAAACGTTATAAATGTTACATAGAAACAAATTGAATGAAATATGTAATAATATTCAATTTACAAAATGTCACAAATCAAATTAATAGTGAGTATTCAAATAAAACCTAAAGTATCGCTGATGTCGAGTCTACAAATTTGGAAAAAAAATATTTCCAATTCCATTGATATAACAAAGTTTTTTTTAATACAATAATAAAACTTTTGTATTGTAGGCAAATAAATAAAAGCGTTTATGATTAGTTTATGTATGTAGGTAGTAATAAAGAAATATTAAAGTTTCTATATACAAAGACAGTTTTAAAGAGACTAGGTTTTTAGGGTATATTTATAGAATTATAGAGGTCGATAGTATATTGAACATACACGTCAAAAATTTGTAGCTATCGCAGGTATATATAAGGGGATCTATTTAGTACTTGAGTTTAATGAGTAAAACGGTATATAATAATAAAGGTAAATAAAGTTGTAATAGTGTAATAGCTTATTAAGTTATTTTATATTTATCTAATATGTAATATTGGTAGCAGCTCTTGGCACCCCAGAATAAAAAATGTTATAAATTTAACACTAAATAACCAGCAGGCTTATTCACAACTTCATCAAAAAGTATTTGAGTAGATTATTATATGGGGATAAAAAGTATTATTATTTTATGTAGAAATGCATAATCGCACGTTGATCTATAACAATACATGACATCGATATAATTAATTTATTTTTAGAGATATTATATTCTATAACAATATCTGTAACGACGATACAAAACAGAAATTTCTTTATAATTAACACCAGCAGTAATCATGCATTGTCTAGCTTCTATATTTATTTGCCTACGTCTACTTTTAACTATCGAAACATTTATAATATCGTAACAAACAGCGTATTTATTACAATTAATTATATAAAATAAACATTCAGTAACTGATTGAAAAAAAATTCTGAGATAAAAAAGAGATTCGATTTTGATATTTAAAATATACGTTTTATAGTATGGCGCATATTGCAGATACAAACACCGTACATAAATTAGTTTACTAAATAACGTAAAAGTATTTTAATAAATACTCATTTATATGATAAACCATCGCATTTAGCCATCGACGAAAATTTTATAAATTCTCATATAAGCTTATCTAATTACAACAATAATTATCTTTTGACAAATTTCAATCAATAACTCCATGTCTAATATTTTCAGTATATTGAGATTTATGGCATTATAAATGGTAGGACAGAAGATTTTTTAAGACTAAGGATTTCTTGTAATCATAAATAGCCCTCCATTGCTTACAATAACACTAAATAAGAATAATTTTAATATGAAAATACCAAAGACACCTTATTGGCAAGTTATCGGCAATAGTATATAAATATAATTCATATGTAAATACACTTGTAATTAATATCCTATCTCACGTGAATTGTGCGCTCCAAGTCTTCATCACCTTATATATAAGTATTATATAAATTTATAAATTTCAAATTGTCAAACAAAATGTATTTTTTCAAATACTGGTGAATAATGCTCACATCATACACACGAAACATCAAAGTGTGTATTACAAATATCACCCATGCCAAAATTGAAGTTTAATTTGATAATAAGATACTTAAATTTCATACGATACAAAGTCATTTATAATCTCTCCGGTAAACATGTAACATCAATCCATTCGATCAGTCAAAATTATTTGTGCTAATGTACAACAACGTTTTACAAATTACAATACAAAAAGCCCACATTTAATTGAAAATCGTTTACAAAAATCCATCAATCGAAGCCGAAGGTACCGAAGCATCGTGAAACAACTCCAGGGGTGGGGATAGAAGACGCCGCGTGTGACGTCAGCGCTCGGTGACGTCACAGCGTACCTCGGGTTCGAGTCTCAGCTCACAGACCGGCGGACGCTGAACGACAGCAGCGTAAAAGCACGCGAGGTGCGGCCGGTCGGGAAGGTGCCAAGCGGCGAAGAGGGTTCAAAGTTACGCGTTCGCTTCATCCGCGTGCTAAGTGGAAGACCGTCAGGAGTCCAGCAGTACGTGCCAACGTTGGACCTGAAAATAAATCTCTATTATCCCGTGGCATAACTTGTGTTTGTCTTTAATGCTTATCCACTCTATTCATAGCCGGTGCACACTATTTCATATTTAATCTACGGTTTGACTAAAGTCTATCCGAACATAAACTTAGCTAATTACGACCGAACCTCGTGGGCGCTTTCAACAAAGTGACCTAGGAATGAACCAATTACTTATAAGGAGTATACCTAGCTAAATAAGTTCGCTGAGAACGCTGTTGGTCAGTTCAACTCTGATTACACTACTTTTCAAAGGGCCCCTTAAAATCTGATTATAGTTATGGGCTTACCTGCTCGCCCTGTCGCTCGCACAGCTCCTGCCAGTGGCGCTCCTCCTCGCGGCCGGACGGGCTGTGGCCGAGCGAGAACCAGCCCACCATCTCGTTGCGCTTGACGCTGCGCCGCCACCACACTGACACCATCAGTGTCACTTCGCTGAGTTGAAACAGCGCCACCTTTTCAATAAAATAATAAAAGGTGAGCATACATTTACTTTTCTCAATCCATATCAAGCTGAGGCAACGTATAATACCGCCCTGGGACCGATTTTTGCGTGTCACAGTAGAGATAACAAAGAAATATATTAATTTCCTTTTATAAAGAGCGGGAGCCGAGTATTGCACAATTGGGTCAAGCTCGCACCATTATACCACCATCCAGCAGAAGACCGGCGTGAAGCAGTATTGCATTGTGTTTCGTAGGGTGAGCTGGTGCCCTGTATTTCCACCCCATTCCTCTTTCATCCTGTTCTACCCCCCTGCCAACTTCCTATCATTGATCCTCTCCTAATCTGGAGGGAATATCCTTCCTTCAAACCAGCAAGGCATCTGAGACACTCTTATGTTGCAGATGTTAATGGGCTGCGGTCAGTCACTTAACATCAGATGAACCGTATGCTCCGCTTGCTTGCTTTTCGTAAAAAAAATTTGTGTGTTACCTGAAAGATAAACACTTCTTTGTAGAGCGGGTTGGACTGCGCTCGCCGCGTGGTGGACTTGCAGCGCCCCATCTCCATGCCCAGAGAGCTGATGAGACACAGCTTCACGTACGTGTCGGGGGCCTTGTTCGGTGATAGCTTTCGGAAGTGTGTGCCTTTTATTATCTGTAAAGCAAACAATTCAACATTAAAGATTTGCTTCAACTCCTAAGTTGTATCTGAAAAAAAAAATGTTTAATGTTCTCAAACATGCGATTCGGCTCTACTTTTCTTTATTTACCTCAAAATCAATCTCTTAATTTTTTTTTAAACCATATAACAATATTATGGGGTCATAATACTATATTTTTTTTATGGCAGAGCAAGCAAAGGATTGCTCCGTTGTGGATCACCTAGCGTTAAGTGATCACCGCCGTCCATGATCACCTATAACACCAGGAGTGTCGCAGGTGCTTTTAGAGGGCTTTTGTTGGACGTCTCGTGAAGGCCCCAAGGTCGAATTTGTTCAGAAATACCGCAAAGGAAGGTCGTTTCGCGGCTTCACCGTACGAGATACTTACCTAGATTCATTTATTATTATGTCTTACCTCGACAGAGAGATGTCCAGTGGTAGGATTGTACTGCAGACCCAGCAACAGTTCAGGCGCGGACCTGGTGCTGCAGCAGGAGGAGGCGGAGTCAGAGCGCGCCAGGCTGCAGGCCTCGCCCGCGTTGTTGCCCGGCGTCATCACAGTCGCCACTGACGAAGGGCTGGCCAGGACTCCGGGTATCGAGTGGTTGTGATCTAGTTTTGGAAGCTGAAGGATGTCGCAATTTTTAAAGTATTTAATTTGTAGCTGATTTTATGCATTATATTAAACATGTTCATTTAAAAAGGTAAATATAGCAATAAATAGTGAATTACTAACATTTAAAGGCTATAAAATAATTCTGTAAGCTCATACTTCCGCCCTGTTCTATTCCTATATTTTAACACCAATCCCTTCCTTTACTTTATCCCAGTTAAATTATTAGTTATTAATTATTATAATCACAATTCATACTGAAAGCAGTCAATCGTTGTCGATGTTATACCATATTTATATGCCAAAAAAACACTTTCGGAAAAGTAACATGTTAACGTACATGCAAGCTAGTTTGATGGTGATGATGCTGTCGTGGCATGAGCTGCAGCCACAAGCTGTTCTCCAGCTCGAAGTTGAGGGTCGCAAAGCTGACGGAGGCCTCGCCCAGAAGCCTCTGGCGGCGCATCCTCTCGCACCCATAAATTCGTATACGAAGGCCTAACCCGTGGACATCCTCTGAAAAAAAAATAAAACTAAATAAACTGTAAACTGTTGGTTCATTTCAACATAAATAATATTATGTAATTTAGTTAGGCTTACAAACAACATAATTGTGAAGTGATATCTAATAAAGTTTAGGTCTCCTCGCCTCAATGAGATATTTCAGAACCATATATTTTTTACTATGCCTATATTTTTAGAACGTAGTTTACCTGGATTAATCTTGTGCAGAACGAAACTTTCCATATACTGTGGGTTTTCCCCGTTGCGAATCTTGGACTTGTACTTTTGCTTTTTCAATGGAAGAAGTACAATTCGGACCTAAAACATCAAAGATCTTATAAATTTCACTGTAAAAACTTAAATTACTGTATTGTGTTTATTATATTGTCCATATCAGGGTATTTTATTATTAAAAATAATACGTCTGTTATGTCCTATGGTTGTAGGTGAGCATTAAATAAAACTCAAATATCAGTAAGTAGGCACACAGCTCAACGGGTACGTCCGCACGCCACAGGCTACGGGTTTGACGTCACACTAGCGCCCCACGGGTCTGTGTGCTAACATTTATTTTATATCTTGAACACCACAACTACAGTCATACCTGGCTCCATCGATTCGAGGCTACTGCTTGTCTATTTAAAAATAAATTATATAATATAATACTTAAAGATGATTGTCGCACCTGGCTCTGTAGTATCTGCCCCTGGGTGCGCAGCGGCAACGAGCGCGCCTGCAGCACGTGCACGGTCATGCTGCGCACGGGCGCGTCGTACAGCAGCGTCAGCTCCACCGACCCGCGCTCCGACGAACCGCTGCCCTCCCCGCAAAGCAATGACGTATCCTTCAAGGGATATTGATTTATTTCTCTTTTTATTTTATTAGTCATACACAACAAGTAATACAATTCTTAAATATACATAGAATGTTTTATGCGAAATTGACTACCTAAGCGTGCACACAAAATATGCCTAATTAACTAACTTTTAATGAAAGTAACGAAAAATATATAGCAAAATCGGGACTTTTGAAGTGTTAAGCATAATTGTGGAATCAAATTTGAATTGGTTTTGAATACAAATGTTGTTTAAGGATTTTTAAACGCGGTCTATTATACATGATTATTTAACCCGACGTTTTAACTCTTTAATTAATATTGAACAATATAGATTGAAAAAGTAACTCGAGATTTGGATACAACATTCAAAAAGACACCGGAAGATTGTGTCATTGAGAAATTGAATACATTACATGCGCCAGAAATTATCTGTACAAGATCAAATACATTCATCTCTTGATCTAATTTTAATCATTCAGTACGTAGGAGACATCATAGTACAATTATTACAGTTGTGTTAATATAATGTCATTTCGACTTAGTCTTCAAAATTATTACACGATATTCAGAATAAGTATGTTAAAAATAATAAAAAGGTTCTTCAAGGCAAAACAATAGAGCTGCTGTAAAATTAAAATGATGGATTTTTTTAACATGAACACGTGACAATGAAAACTCTTGACATGATAGCTAGTCGCAAGCAGGTGGTCAATTAATGATATATGTGTTAATTGAAATTGATTGAATTGTTTTTTTTTATTTAAAATAATTAAATAATTCGAACTCACATTATGTGCTAAGACATCACTATCAACGCTGCTTTGCGCCTCCAGGGTGTGGATGTACTCCGCCTTCTGCGGCACTATCTCGTCGATCCTGGTCTCCCGCAGGCTGCACGTCTCCCTCAACGCCGTCTCAAGGATCTCCACTTCGGCTTTTGGCTGATTTTCATTCTTTTCCTCATAGTGGCATTCAACTTCCTCTTTATCCTGTAAAACACAACATAGCAATAAAAACATTAATTTTACATTTAAATCAAATATAAATTACGTCCACACAAACTATTTAATAATCTACTAAAAAGCAAATCTACTTTTAATTTTTATTGCAAATAAAATTCGCGCTTACCACATCCGGCGCCATTGCACTAATAAACGTCTATTACTGAACAAAATATGAATGAACACTAAATGTTTACAGATGGAGCATGAATATATATGTTTCAGTTGATATACATGAGATGTCTCATTTCTGGAAACCGTTCGAGATGTCTTTCTACGAATATGTCCTCGAAACAATAATGGCGCTTTAGTCACGATAGCTACAAGTGCCTTTGCGATGATACTATCTCGGAAATTGAATTGGGAAATACGAAAGCTTTCCTATATTTATACGGTATCAGGGCAGTGGAATTTCACCGCGTCAACATTGATATTTGGCCGCTGTTTCCCTAAATCTCTCATTTATTATCGCTGCTGATGCCCGACGCTCGGATGACTAATGATTCCTTGTGTAATGCCAAATATTCAAATGGTTAACAGTCATTTTTAAACTATGTAATCAACAGTTTGTAACAATATTTCAAAGCTTTGTGAATAATAGAAGTTAATTATTGTGTTGAATGTTATTTTTTTTCAATACTATTAACAAATTAATGTTATCGCATTTTCTATTGTTGTGCTCAGTGATATATTGGGACATATGAAAAATTAAGAGAATTCTTGATTGCTAAGGAAAAACTAAATATCCATATTCATTACTCATGAATCTCACCTGCTGTATGCGTAAGCGCAGCTCCTCATCAGAGTCGGAGGCCTCGAACGTAAATATGCGTTCGGGATATTGGATGTTTTTCGACAAAGTATCTATAACAACACACGTACGGACAAATTCAATCAATATAAATATTACCTATATTATTCAAATCTACAACTACATACTAAATATATTAAGCTTCCTACAAAATTATGGCTCTATTAAAGTAAATTAACCAAACCCATCTCTATTAAACATTTACGGCGCACACATTGTCCTTGGACTAGTAACTACAAACAAAACACTCGGGTATTTTAACAAGATAGATGTTAACAATTTCGTATAACAAACTACATTTTATACACAAACAAATTGCCAATCAAACCTACGTTTAATGTACTATAATAGTAACTATGTTCCTAAACAACACATGATATTACATTTAAAAAAGGAAATTAAACATATGCGTTTTATAAGAAATGAACTTACCAAACTGAGCATTTTCAAGAGGAAGACTCGGGGTGTCAACACTCGCGTCTACGGTGAGGATGCCATTGCAGCGTTTACGGTTTACCGCGACACTGTAGCACCACTTCTTGCCGAGGAACAGCAAAACCACGAGCAAGACGACAGCGAACGCGGCTACCGCACTTATATACGCTGTCGCCTCCACTGTACATTGTAAAACAATGAAAATCTCATCTACTGATTCTAAACAAAGCGTGAAAGGATTCCTTACCATTAGCAGGGTTGATGACGCCGATGTTGGCTACCATTCTGGCTCAGTCGACCATTGCCGCATATTTTAAGTTCGGGCTTTCGTTAAGCCTTTGTGCACTTAACACTGGGAGCACTGTTTTTGATTTTTCCAGCGATGAAAAAACTGGAACGTGTTGGCACTTCGCTGTCAGTTGTGCACATGCGCCGTGACGGAGGGGCACGACGGGGTGTGTGGAATACTGCGCCGTGATAGGACAAAGGACCTACAGGTACCCTTGTTTCCTAGTAAGTACAAGACCCCTCAAGGCCGAGGGCACGTGACCCGCGGCGTTGGGGGTGGTCACGTAGAAATATTTTATGAGTACGGAGGTACCTACTGAATCATGAAAGCATAATGTCTCAAATACAGTAATCGGTAGGTATACAACTATAACTCGCCCGAAAGGTATAAAATCTTGGAGCTTTTTTGATCTTATCATTAACTAATAAATAATTTGAATATCTTCATACACAGACATCTTAATATATATATATATAAATTAAGTGAGAGAGAGACTACTTAACCGATTTTTACACACCGTGTGCAGGTTGATCCAACTTGAATGATAGGATAATAGTCCAAGCGTGCGAAGCCGCGGACGGAAAGCTAGTAGTAAATAAGTTTGAGAAATATTATTGATAGAAAACGGAGTAAATGTTATTAAGTTCCAAGTCATTTATTCGTATTAAAACAAAAGGTACTATAAAAATGCCAAAATGTTTTCGTTCCTTTATTCAGCGAAAAAATATTTGTACATACTATAGGGTAGAAACATACTTATAGGTACACATTTTTCCTTCAGCCGAAATTTTAATGCAAGGTAGGTTCGTTATCTGCCTAGTAGAAATTATAAGGATATGAAATTATGGTATGAGGTTCTCTTTGATAATTATTATTGAGGAAATTTAAAATCAAGATATAGGTAAAAATGTTTTTTCCTTCTACTGGAAAATATGTTATATTTCAATAGGTAAATCAAGCTGTGAATTGCGTAATATTATGAGCACCGTTGTAATAAGGACGCTGGAAGTCTGCCAAATGGTCAGAAATAGGTACCTTCTGCGATAAGTATCTTTTGTATAAAGTTGGATATTTATAACATTCAATTATGATTTACAGGCAATTGTTTCAAAGCAAAGAGAATGACTTTTATATTCTATATTTATAAATTATAAAGATCGTAATCCGTTGATGCATCCTTGACCTAAGGGTTAAAAATACCTATTGCTACCCTATTAATTAATATCACATCATTAAAAAAGTTATACTTTCTAACGATTATGCATACAATCTAGAAAACTACATAGTAGCGGTTTTACATGCTACAATCAGGAAGTATCGCCTGTGGATAAAAGATGGCGTTTTCGAGAATTATTGTCTTTGTAGAGTACCTACTGTAGTCCGCTAAAAGCTGTCGTGGAAATTAAATGATACCCAATGTCGACGTAACGAATGCGGGCAGTGTTTGTTTCATTGTTTCCGAGAGATAATCATAGAGGACGGAAATGTTTATATTTTTAGCTACATACATGAATGATCGATATTGTTACGAGGGCGCAAATTACTGAAAATACAGTGTAAAATAACTAGCTGTGCCCCGCAGTATCAAACAATCTCTGTTCAACATTTCATTGAAATCGGTACAGTGGTTAAGGCGTGAAGAACAGACAGACTTAAAAGACAGTTACTTACACATTCATAATATTAATAACGATTAGAAAAGCGTAGATATATGTACCTACGTCTTTACGTTACATAAGTATAACAAATACGTTTTCGCTTTTTGAATGATAAAGTAAGAATTAAGTCAAAGGATCCTTGGTACCACCTCATTTACAAATTAAATTTTTCATCTATTAATTTTTCCCTTTGTTCCCATGTCAACCTTACTTTGCTATTATCGTGAGAAATAACAATATGCTTCGGATAAAAGACCCCGCTATACAGGTTCTTTTATCCAGCATATAAAGCATTTTGTCTGAGCTCTTATTATCATTTACCACGGCTTCTTTCCTGTTTTATATCATAAAGTTATACAGGATTCGGTCAGTTTAAATAACTTTCAGTAATTTCTTAAAAACTCCATCCAAAAAAAATATACGTAATGTTCCTTCTTACAAAATAAACATAATATAACAACACTGACTACTGAGACATTTTAGGTTGCCCTTTGGAATAAATTTATTGAAGACTGTTATTTCAATTCTACCTAAGCACGCAACCTTAATATCGAAAACCTTGTAAGTGTGAAACGTTTTTAGTCGTAGTACTACAACTGTTATTTTAGGGTAGGTACCATAGGTTACAAAAGTAGGTATTTTTGTAACCTGTTTGTATTCCGATCAATACTAGGTACAGATTTTGAATCAAAGCATGCGTACAAAATTTACTTTTTGGACTAAATAAAAGCAGATTACAATTCACTGCGTTAAAATAAGATTATTTTATTGCCTAAGCGGCCAGTTATGATCTTGACCCATTTCCCTGCTTCACGATTTTTATTAATAGCCTATACTCAATGTTACACGCAGTAAAAATTCTGGGAGCTGTCTGAAAAATTAAAAACAATAAAAGTTGTGTGTAGGTAGAAAGAGCTCCAAAGTTAGGGAACCAAGTCAAATAAGTTAGGGAGCGCCGCTCGATTTACATATAGTTTAATCAGTTTCGCATAATCCTACCTTTATTATTGTGAATGTAAAAGTTAGTATGTTTGTTCCACTAATTTAGGCAAAAATGGTTTAACGAATTTAAATGAGACACAAATAAGTTGGAGTAGGACAAAGGATTTTTTTAATCTGATTAATACAGTTTGCGGGCGAGAGTTTATGAATAATAAATAAATGTTATAACTATTTGCTTTCGTACAATGAAAGTTTTATATGAATAGTGAAACATTCATACACCTAGCTAAACATTGTTTTATGTATTTAATAAACAGTTGTGTATCTCACATTATAAATGTAATATAAAGAAGTTAATGAAAGTTTCCAACTAATAAAATGCACTAAGTAAGTTCCAATATAATAAAAGGAAAATCAATAATTATCCACACTCCACTCCTGGGTTCTCATATTTGGTACCCGCTTGTAAATGATAACTCATCATAATTTTGTGTGTTAGTGTATTTTAATAACATTTATAAATACTAAAAAGGGTAGGTAGGAATACAGGACTGACGGGTGTTTAAACTATACTTTTCAAATCATACCAAGGTTTAGCATTAAAATAATTTAATTATTTAAAAGCAGATATCAATGAAACATCGCAATAATATTTTAAAATGTTTTTTTTATTAACACTTACATTTTTACAGCGCACCTAGCCAACAGAGTAATACTATAAAAAGAAACGGTGTAAAGAACTGTCGAACGCAAAACAATGTTAGTTCTACAGTGTACGTACGTTAAACAAACAGCTTACAAAGATCCGATCATTACAATAATATCAATAATGTTTAACGACTATTGTCTGTGAAATGTACATCGTTCCATCGAACAAGCACAGAAGATCACTCTAAGGAAACAAACATCATTTAAATCTATAAACATTTCATATAATTTAGATTTATTAGTTACTATAATGTTATATATTACTTTTGTAACCATTATTATATGTTATATGTATTCGTTACGAAAATTGAAATAAATCGTCCAC
>LQNK01001403.1:198197-234295 GCA_001586405.1 Phoebis sennae
TGTGTGATAAATATGTATAGAATAGATTTAATTTATCAAAACTTTAACATTAATCTTACGATTTTCAGGTCACGCCCATAAATATATTCTGAACCTCGCAAATGTAAAAAATTAATCCCCTATTCGTCCTTCATGCTTCCCCTATACCCCGTATATTCATTTTTTTTACATCCTTACCTGTTTGGACACGTCAGATCCAGCGATGCCCATAGCAACACCGATGTCAGCCTTCTTCAAAGCGGGCGAGTCGTTCACACCGTCTCCGGTCACGGCCACGATGGCTCCGAGGCGCTGGCAACCTTCCACGATGATCAGCTTCTGCTGGGGGGATGTACGCGCGAACACGATCTCGGTGTGGTACCTGGTGAAAAATGTGTAATTATTATTTTTTTTTTAATGTCAGAATAGTTTAAGACACGTTACGAGAATGTGGGGATTTTTTGTAGTTAAGTCCTGTACTGGAATTGAACAAGAAAATAGATTTTAAGTGATATAGGAAAATAGTAGTCAACTAGTATACAATCATAAAATTGTAGGTAATTTAATTTTAATTTGTTAGTTACTTAAAGCCTGATCGACATTTTTTTCACTGCTTAAATTTTTAGTAAGTACAAAGTCTGTTTCTCTGTCTTAATCAGTATGCCTTAAATTTACGTACTTAAGAATTTCATCCAGTTGGTCAGAGTTGAGTTCCCTCAGTTCAGTTCCGTGAACGACAGCGGCCTTGGCTTCCCTGGGGTTGACTTCGGATACCGGAATGTTGAGCCTGGCCGCGATGTCCTCTACCGTCTCGTTGCCTTCAGAGATGATGCCCACGGACTTGGCGATAGCTTTGGCAGTGATAGGGTGGTCACCAGTCACCATGATAACCTGGTGAAGAAAGAGAGTTTTAATTAAGTATATACTAATATATATATGTATTCAATACTTCATAAAAGAGGTCTAATAAAGAATAAGGATCGAGCAATCCACTTCATAACATATCAGTTGTTTAGGATCTGCGAATGATATCTCACCTTGATACCAGCAGATCGGCACTTAGCAACAGCGTCGGGTACAGCGGCACGGGGAGGGTCAATCATACTCATGAGGCCGACGAAGCGGAGGTTGTCAATGGGGAAGTTGACGTCATCAGTGTTGAACTTGAAGCCAATGGGGTACTTGTCGGAGGGCAGTTGCAAGTCGCAGAAACCGAGCACACGCTCACCGAGACCGCCGAGTTCCAAGTAGGCATTGTTGAACGCTTCCTTCATTTCTTCATCCAGAACCTGTATAACAAAATCACAGTAGAGAATGAGAAATATGTCAAAAGTTTTCAAAATTACGAAGTCATATTTTATTCAAAATATCAAAAAATAAGTATATAAATCATAAAACGAGAATGTGTTATATAAGCTTCAATAAAATCACACCTTTTCCTTTCCACCAATAAAGATAGTGCTGCAACGTTCCAAAATCCTTTCGGGGGCTCCCTTCATCACGAGCAAGTGGCGAGGGTCGCTGGGGTCGTCGCTCTCATGGATGGACACTTGGTACTTGTTGGTCGAGTTGAATGGAATTTCGCAAACTTTCTTGTTCCTCTTCCTGATAGACATAACATCTCCGAGCGCGAGTTCCATACATTTCAGAAGGGCAGCTTCAGAAGCGTCACCGGCGACTTCCTTTTTCAAGATTGGCACACCATCCTGACCTCCCTTGAATTCGGCACGGTTGCAAAGAGTTGCGATTTTAGCGAGCGCCTTGAATCCGGGGCTAGTGCGATCTGTGGGCAAAAAAATCAATTTAATCACCATCTAAGCTTCAAAAATATGGTATACAAAAGTATATAAACAAATTTTTCGTACCATATTGTACTCCAGATTGATCTTCAGTGGTGTCAGCTTCAATAATCTGGTTGTCAAACCACATGTGGGCGACGGTCATCCTGTTCTGGGTCAGAGTGCCGGTCTTGTCAGAGCAGATAGTGGACGTAGATCCGAGGGTCTCGACAGCCTCCAAGTTCTTTACAAGGCAGTTCTTGGAAGCCATACGTTTGGCAGTGAGAGTCAGACATACAGTTACGGTGGCGAGTAAACCTTCAGGTACGTTAGCTACGATGATACCTAGAAGCGAACAGAGGTTTAGTATCGCTTATATTAAATACCATATACACAAATTCCACATGTTGTATCTCATTTTCCTTACCAATAAGGAAGATGACAGCGTCAAGCCAGTGGTAGCCGAGGATGAAAGCGATGATGAAGAACGTAACGCCAAGGAAGACGGCGACACCAGTAATCAAGTGGATGAAGTGATGGATTTCCTTCGCGATTGGAGTCTCTCCAGTGTCCAAACCAGAAGCCAAACCGGCGATACGGCCCATGACCTGCAATTTAATCAAATATGTAATACGCCATTAAACAAGATTATTATTTTTTGAAGTAGTGGAATCTATACATACAGTGTTATCTCCGCAGCAGATGACAACTCCTTTAGCAGTTCCTTCAACAGCGTTGGTAGAGAAGAATGCCAAGTTCTTGGTTTCCAATGGATTTTCGTTCGTAAATTCAGGTCCACGGGACTGAGGCTCTGATTCACCAGTTAAACTCGAGTTATCAACTTTGAAGCCGCGGGATTCGATGATGCGAATGTCAGCTGGGATACGGTCGCCGAATTTAACCTGCAAACAAAATTAAATGTAAAGAATGTTCTTGAATCATACGACTAATAAATAATTTTCAACACAGTACAATTACCTCAACAATATCGCCGAGTACAAGATCTTCAGCTCGCAACGTTAATTTTTCTCCTTCACGGATGACGGTCGCGAACTGAGGTACCATGTTCTTGAAGGATTCCATGATCTTAGATGACTTGCTTTCCTGGTAGTATGAGAAGATACCCGTGACGATTACGACAGCCGCCAATACGATACCGAGATACAAGTTGTCGTCTGAGGGTTCTTCTACCGTACTCGCCTACAATTAAAAAGGAAATTAACATATAATATCTATGCTCTATTCAAAACATTTATTATCACGTGCAAATTGTAATTGTTTACATTTAAAATGTGACAAGGCGTGATCCCAAATGAATGAGCCTTTCAGATAATTGCTGAATACGTAGATTGTATCGTGACATGACACAAACGTTGGATATGAAATACACCGGATTAACCATTTAAAAAAATAATAATAATATACTGACCTGGATTCCGTAGGCAATAAAGCATAGAATAGCACCAATCCACAGTAATAACGCGAAGCCGCCGAATAAATTTTTACAAAACTTCACCCATTCGGGTGTCTGTTTTGGGGGTGTGAGTGCATTTGGACCATCTCTTTCAAGGTTTTCTTTCGCTTTTGCATGACTAAGGCCCTAAAAAGATATTTAACAATGAAATAAAAGATCTTCACAATATTCCTTTACAAATAACAATAATTTAGTATTCTGAAAAGCATACATTTTCTGGGTGCGTCTGAAATCTTTGGTAGAGTTCCTCGGGCGTTACTTTGTGGTAGTCGATGTCCAATTCCTGTTTAAGATCTTCTAAATCTCCAGGTTTCCGCTTTTTCGCAGGAGGTTTTCGCCGTGTCTGTGAATGATAATGTTAAATATTGTCAATTTTATGCCAAGTCTCAAACCATGTTAATATAATAAGCACATTATTTTATATTTAACAAAAATAAATAAGCACAAAAATGTTATCACTCCACGAAATACGGTTATCAGTATGTAGCATATTTTACAAATCGGTAGTTTAATATCCGTAGTACAGTGATCACATTTTCCAATGGAATGATGATTATCATGCGAATAAAGATCGACGAATGCTTGCATGCAGGTCAGACGTCGATCAATATTTAGATACGTTGAAATGACATGGTAATGCAAATTAAAAACCTTGTAATGTCCATCAGCTGTTCTATTATCATCCTTAATGGGGCCGATGGTGGCGACGCGGTACGAGTCGGTACGGCCATGCTGTAAACATAACTAGGGGCTAGACACAATCTACTAGGCGGCCCTAAGGCCATGCAATGGTAACTAAGTGGTATGAAAGTGGCATGACACTCATGATTCTAGAGAAAGGAAATAAATAGAATCATGCGTAATCAAAAATGCAAAAAGGAACTGGATTCATTAAATTTTATTATAATTTCATTATTGACCTGTTCAATTACGTTCTATTACATCCAGTTACTTTTCGGGTACAAACAGATAAAATGAATTCGAGCAAAAAAATATTCAAACAAAGTAGCAAAATTAGCAAACACACGTTGCTCATTCTTTAAAGATGAAAACTAAATTGATGTATGCTTTGTGATCCAGTGATGTACAACTGTGGGTACAACGGAGTGGTCGCAAGTGTAACCTTGGCGAGTGCTCTGTAGTCCTGCTAGGGATCACTGGCTCAATGGCGCTCAATTGAAATGAACTAGTTACGTGTGCGAACCTGAGCGCTTCTGTAACCACGGTCACATCACGCACCTACATTCATGCACGAGTAAATAACTAACTCTCTATTTCACTTTTATTCTTCCTTTGTCTATGGCTTAATTATTTTGATGCAATTGTTTGAAAACCCATTGATTACGTCAAGCACAGCTAACGAACCTATATTAGATGGTGGTACAGTTTCTAAATGCGTCGTCGTCTCATAAACAAGTCAGCCATCACCATCGATAATTGATAAACGTTTTCGTAGCGGCCCTCATTAAAATATGCTATGAATATCCGTGAAGGCGACTACTTCAGGAAAAACAATACAGCCCAATAAACACTAGTTACCAAATATCATTAAAAGCGCGTCATTAGGTAACTTAAAAATAGGTAGGTCACCACGAACATAAAAGTTTTACGGCACCGTTTACGATCGACGGTAAGCTATAAGTCTAGAATTAATTAGAACTAAATGTAATGTCCCTAGACCTATAAGTCAAAGTAATTTATTATTTATACAGTAAAAGTGGAAACAGTGCACGTTTTAGGAAGGCGCGAGCTCCGTTACATAAGCTTGGGCCAGCACGCGTGCGCATTCGGTCCAACCCCCGCTTCGACCCTCGACATAAATAGCTAAAAGACAAGGTTGCCACCCCCGGACCCTAGCGACCGCATTCTATAATCTCTGTAAAGGTTAAACCGGAATATTCGATGGAAAATCGAATCCGGTTCTGCTCAGCACGAAACCGATTTATTTGGTGAGGTGGAAAGATGAATGCATTTAGGGTTATAGAATAATGACGTCGACAAACAAAAGAACCCTGTTTTGAACGACCTTGCAGGGATTTTGTGCGATCACTTGGTAAAATTATTAAACGGTTGTTGGACCAAATATACAAAGCCAATTTAAATAGGTATTACGGATCTCAATTTAGGCAGATTCACAGACTGCGTTCGCAAAAAAGAATTAGAAACAATAACAAAGAGTCATCGATGTAAGATTCACTGTCATGGTCACGATACCGCTTTACACCGAAAATTTGTGGTTACTATCGTAGTAGCTATCGAAACATGTGAATGAGACAATTATTTTTAACTAATGCCGCGTCGCGACCAGCTGCGTTTGACGTCCGATGATATGCTTCCAGTGCCAAAACACTATTAGAATGCGCTCACGTGTTTTTGTTGGTACACTTTGTCTGAGAATCTATTCGATTTATCTATAGTTTAATTGGGCCAAAGAACAAAAGAGTGGGAGGGAAGAAAGCTTTGTTTAATTTTATTCTAAAATTGCGTTTCTTTTTATCTATCTGTGTATATTGACCATAACAGTGACATGATCGGGTCAGGACAATATAAAAATAACAAATTTGAGTGTAGTGAACTTGAGGTGATAATAACGGTCACATAATTGATATCTAGTCGTACTTGAGCTTTAATTAAAATGCAATATAAAAGATAATGATCGTCAAAATATTTATGTCTGGAATATAAAATCCGATCAATTTCGAAGACAATTCTGAACTTTTTTCGATATAGAATAATTTCTTTTTTAATTAATTTCGTTTCACATTTTCTTAAAAAACAAGAAAGACGAATAAATCAAATGCAGTAAGTTGGAACGCTTGAGACAAACAATAGATCAATTGACCTAGATTTTCTTAGAACTCTTACAACTTCGCCCTTCTATATAACGATCAAATCATGCGTATAGTGTCAATATAAAAGAAGACCGGAGGAATAAAGGAATTAAGTGAATAAAAGCTTTTTCCTTATACTACGGGATAAAGATACCGATTAAATTGAATACCTAAAGAACTAAAGAGATATATATTCTTTTCATTTATTGTCCATCGCAATCCGCAGATAACTATATAAATTTATTGTTCAAAATAGTTAAGTATTAGGAATCTGTTACGTAACATGAATCCTCGAATATTGGATCGATTGAGATTTTTGGGATGATAAACGCCCAAGGACTTGGTCTAGCAACCTAATTGATGTGTGCGTGCTATCGTCATAAAGGATAAAGGAAATACTCCAATAGAGCGACGGCACTCTATGCGATTTAAATGACATAATGACAAGGCAATTTCCTAATAAACCTTCGGTGCTCTTACACTTACAGTTCTCTGGCTAACCGCGGCCGCCTCCCGCGACTACCTGTTTAGTCACATCCTTCAGAACACCTTGGAAGAATTTATTCTAATAGGTGGTTCATTTAACTACAAATCTTTTGTCTTTTTGTCTCCTATGTACCTTCTAACTGTTGTACCTAATTTGTAAAAATGTACTTTGGGAGAAAAACTTTAAATCGTGAACTTAAATTTGAAATTATTGAAAGTGGAAAGCAGAAATCCATAATTTAATCTTGATCTCATAAATTATTAATGATTTTTTAAAGTCTGAATAGTTTTTATTTGCAGCCAATAGAATTTTCATTCAGATTTATTATATTGTAGTAAAATATAAAGGACTGGTAAAGCGGCATATCAGAAAACCACAAAGCAAAGTGTCTCCTGCCGCACAGATCAATACGAGCAGTTACGCAACCCGGCCGGCGCCGTCTTCAACGTATTCCATGCTCTTTATATCTTTTCTCTATCAATTCTACATTTATTATCGCCTAGTTCAAAGGATTTTGTACAATGATACTTGAAGTTTGCGTTGCGCCATTTTGAAAATAAATTAAAATAGAATAAATTTCAAATCATTGAATGCGTGCTCAAGCTAGGATTAAGAATTAAAATGATATTGAATGCACAAAAGAGCATTTGAATAGAATGGTACTAGTGAATTTTCAATGACTGGATGTCCATTGGATGTGGATAATAAGGCGGAATGGAAAGCTTTGAAAATCAACTATTAAAGCTATGCACTCGTATTTAAGTGTTAAGGAGACAAAAGAACTTCAAACTAAACAGGCAAACCATTCCTGCAAGCGTAGCTGCACTCACCTCGCCCATTTTCGCTAGTCTTTATTGGAAAAGGCGGTTAAAAAAGAACAAGCCGCCTCTTCGTAACGCCTGTGTTCTTCGATGGAGCGGAGTAGGTTGTCCCTAGTTCTGCAAAAACGAAGACCTTTACGGCTCCCTCGTTCCAACGGAAAAACTTAAAAATGTGTGCGCTTTCACGTTGATTCGTCGCACGGCACTGGGGCTATGTCATCGTGATACGAAACTAAAACCCGGTATGAGAGGAGTGCAAACGGAAGGCGAAGGCACGGCTTTCGGCGGCCTGCTTCGGGCGGCGACTGACGATGAGACCAGTGCTTATTGAGCCGACGGCGCACTGACGTCACACTGCGTCACGACGCCAGCGCCGCCAGTGCCAGCGACGCGCGCAGCTCTCTGCGCGGCGCCCTCTGTTGCCGCACCGCCCGTACCGCCCACCCCGCTCGTAACCTTCCACAACCGGCCCGATGACAACCGCCACCGTTCGAAACCATTTCCTTCGCCTATCATCCCTTATCGAACTGTCAAATCTTACCAACTCCTATTTAGAATGTCATTCGATATTATCAGCGCCTATCAATTTCCGACTGTAATTATTACAATTAACACTACCACATTCAATGTATACTAAACTTAATTTTTTCATACACCTATATTACCTACTATTGGAAACTAATAATAATTATTATAGGTTGAATATTGAGATTTGCCATTATCGAAGTTAGATTTGTTTAGTCTGTGTTCTTAAGCTCAATAGGGTGATTTGATATTAACAGCAATCAAAGATAAGCTGAAAAACGTTAAATATTAAAGTCATTAAAAATACATTTCGTCTATACAGAATATATATCTTTAGAGTGTTTTTATGGTGAGTGAATGTTTTACGCGGCATTTTATTACGTTTGTATTATGATAATGTAATAAACTGCAAACATAAATAGAAAGGGAGATTTTATTTTATCGGGATTTATACAGAAGCTAGTAGAATGTAGGTATTCATATCATTTATAATCGTATATTGCACGAGTGGATATGTTTTATCTCTGTAATACACTATATCTCAAATCTGCCGAATTATATGACATTCTATTTTTACCCTTCACTCGAGACGGAAGGGCACTTATATAATGGGAACATTTTAAGAATTCCTAAGCATATAAAAGAGAAGGGCAATTCCTCATTAGAGTCGTATGTTTTGCATGACTCCTTTGTCTTTTTGTTATCTGAACAAGAAAGTCTCCAGAAGGCTTTTATAAAAGAAAATATCGTCAATTCAATTTCGGGCGACGAACTTTGACCTTTATAGTACCTTACTGTTGGAATTGGGATTTCTAACCGAGTTTGCGATATAGCTGTCATTTTCTTTTATATGAAGTCTACATGTTAGAACAGTGTACAGAAAGCTACACGGTTGATATGGAAGTTTATTTTCAGCTCTAATTATTCATCCAGGTATCATTCAGAGGGCGTCATTAGCGCCGCGCCATGTAACACACAAATCTAAGTTTCCACCGTATCCCTAGGCGCGACACCTGTCTGATATTAATTTCCGGTACTTGATGTCGCTCGGCTTCGCGTAATTACGCGACAGCAAATATAGGACGTGAATTTCAGGCCGTTAGTTCTTCCACTCGGTCACGTAATACTGCTTAAGGTTGTTTTTTTACCGACTATCGCGCAACCTTAATGGTTAAAGAGTTGCGATCAGTATGAAAGATACGGATTCTAGGAGATGGTGCAAGTTTAAATTGTAAAATTTACAATTTATAGATCACATTCTGTATATAGTGGTTAATTTGAAATGAATCAGATTTTATCAGACCAATATGTGATGTTATGCATGTTTATAATAAATGTTAATGTAAGTTAGAACTGCATTCATAGTTAAGACAAATTAAATGCAAATTTATCGCCGTGCAAATTACGTGAATCAATAATGGAGCAATATTTTCTGAACCTTATAAACTACGCATGCACCGCACGACCCGGGTATTTCCAAGCCGTAGGTCAGTTACGTCTTCTATGCGTCGCTTAACTTTTATCGACGTTAATTTGCAAGTGGAATTTTCATTTAGCATACTAACATGCAATAAAATTTTTATTAAAAATAATTTTTAAGTTTTCATATTGCAAATTTTGTCATCAATATTTAATTAGGTTAAATCTATTACTGACTATCATTTCCTTTTTATTCAGAAACAAGAATAAGACTGATTTAGGAATTCATAATATTTTTCCTTGTAAAAATCAATACTTCTTTAGTGACTTAAGAGTATGTTTAGATGCTTATATACCTAATAATGTTCAGTCTGAAACCTATTCCGAGTTTCGTTCCGTGATCGTACACGCAAGGCTAACGCTCCTCGTTCGCTCTGAATAAAACAGTTGAAAAAAGAAAAACAGCATACGTCAAGCTAGACGGGGCCTCATAAAATAACAATAATTTCTAGGCGCCTTTGCATTATGTAAGCATTAGTAACAGTCGGAGTAAGGGCCATTCCTCCGCCACGGGCACCGGCTGATATGAAAATTCGTCGTCGGTTTGCGGGCGTGGGGGAGGGGAGGGGCCGTGGTTTGAGGCTGGGGACGAAGGCTCTATTTGGGTCACCCCGGGCGTCATTCCCCGCGATCAATAGCAAGCCGGCGCGCGCCGCTCCCTCCCTGCCTGCGCCGCCTCGCCGGCGGATATCTAACGTGTCTAGCTGCCCCATCAACATTAAATTTTATATTATTTTAGGAGCTATTGCCTGCTATTTCATATAGTGGATATGTAACCGACGCTATAAATAGGCTGTTATAAAATTTTTATGATACCTTACGCTAACCTAATAATGATTGATCGAAATGACATCCAAAAATGATTATGAAACTCAATTCTTTGCCCCATTTTTTATTCAATAACGAGTTCGTAATTATTAAATTATCGATTCGAATTTTTGATCATCAAGTATGTAGAACTAAGCAAAAGGCTTACATAACTTATTATTTCTTCTTATTTAATCTATTAATTTACATAAATCGGATTTGTATCATCTTCTATATTGAGTGAAACAAAATCAATCAAAAAGTTGGAATATTAATATTTAATTGTCTTAATCATAAGTACTACAGAATGGGCTTAATTTGTCCTTTCATTATTTTCCCCTCTCTCAAGAGGTAAAAAAGCCGGTACCCCGAAAAACTTACTTTTTAGACTGACAAACCACTTGTCCAAAAATAAACATTCATAAAACGTTTTACAAGAAAGATGGAGCTATAAATCAGCGGTCAGCTTATTCTCAAGTGTCTCACATTTATAATAAAGTGCTGAGAGGGTATAATGAGCTATCTTCGGAAAAGTAATGGCCAGAAACACGGTGGCATATCAGATTGGTACCTAACCTAATTTTGCAAACGTAGCGTACAGAAAAAATAAAAACCTCTATTTAATTTCATACACAATACAGCTGGCACTAGGTCACTACGATTCATAAACGTAAATTTGCATTATAACTAAAGTTTGTGCAACTTTCTACATCAAGCAACAATTGATGAAAAACTTGTCCGAATAAAGGTAGTTAAATATTCGCATAAATTGTATGCCTTTGAATGTAAAGTTCTTTATTCATTTTAACCCGAGGGTAAATAACGGCCAGAAAGAAATAAGAGAATGTTTAACTTTGTAGGAATAGGAATTATTTCATTAAAAATTTTGGGATAAAAACTGCAATTTCATTGCTTTATATTTTAGAAAGGCCAGGACATGCATTTTAGTTTCTCTGATTAAGCATTTATCTCAATTTTAAAGGTATTCTACGAATAGAATTATAACTTATTTTTATTTATGTATTAAGCCTTTATTGTTGAATTTCTATTTTATAAACATTATTTATAGGTATAGTTTCACAGTATTATTATTGACCACAAATTAAAAAATTATATATTAGTATACAATCGCAAAGAAATTAGTCAACGAAGTTTTAAATTGTTTTCATTCAAAAATCTGTTATAAGTAGGTACTGATTGAAACTAACAATTTAAAGTTAATCCAATTATATCACGATATAAATTACCTTCAGAAAGTACGTAATTTATAAGATTAGTATCCAATAAATTCAACAAAACTTAGACCGTATTGTGGACAAATAGCTACTCTACGTTATACTTAATATAAAGTACCCTACTTTACCAAAATTAGTAGTAAGTACAGACCAATTGTTTTTTCAGGGACTACGTTTTTTCAGTCCTCATAAATTGTAACAAACTACAATAGGGCCAACTGTACATAGACATAATTTCCTAAAGTAATAGACCAGACCAAAACCTAGACCGCAATAATGTTTCAAAAATAACTGAGTTCTGTGTCGAAATAGAAGGTAAATGGCGAGTAGTGACGTCAGTAGCCGACTAGACTTGATGCCAAAACGTGCCCATAAAATTCCTAAATTTGTATCGAAAAGTCAGCACTCATAAGTATGTGAAATCAGTCATACCACTACAAATAGGCATTCAAACACATTATAGTTATTTAAACATCCGTTTTTACATTATCCAATTAAACTGATGATGAAATATATGAAACGCTTAAAACTTTTAAAGAATTTTGGACCGAGCTTTCCTGTGCAAATAAATTTAAACGTTTACGCCATATTGATTTCGTTCTCTATAAAATATGTTTGTAACATATGTCATTGCACACAGACGTTGCATTCAGATTAGGATTGCATCGCAGCTCTCAGTCAAGCCTACGCCACTCCTAACCGCTTCGAAGAGGTTACGAGTGTAGCACCGCAGAATCTGCTACGTCAATTTGAGTTTGTATATCAATATTGGATTACTTCAAGATCGTGCGCCGAGTGCGTGTATAGAAAGAAAATGTAATAATACCATGATTCAATATACAATAGACATCATGTACGCCGATACTCCAATGATAAATTTGATTTATCTACACATGGACGTAAATTCCTTATTTTATGTTTGCATTGTTTCTAGATGTAAAATAAACGTAACATAATATTACTTGGAAATACTTAGTCACGACAAAGCCGTGATAATTCTTGTGCATATACATTTTATAATAAATACTATATGCAAAACCTATTATCATTATTAGTGTTGTGAACTTTTTCCCAATCAAGTAATTTTTAATCCAATTAAATAGCAGCCCTTGTGAAACAATCTACTTATTACAGCCTTATTAATGCCCCTATTTATACTGTGATGTTTTGGCTAATATCACAAATCGAAAATGTTCGTTTGTAAATGACTTTTCTGAAACTTTAGAACTTAATGCTTTCTTATAAATCCTTCTCTCTTTCTTTTTAAATTAATCTCACGCGATAGCAAGGAATATCGACCATGTGTTGTCTTATTTATATAAAAAAAAATTCTTCCTACTAGGTAGACATGTAATATAAGGCCACATAATATGGATTAAATAAAATCTTCATTGATAATGTATTAAGATTGCATTGAAACACGTGCTATGTGCGTGCCACATACTTATTGTAGTAGCATCGTAAATTCCTCACTGTAATTCCCATGTCTGCACAGAATAAGATCTATATAGATACTTACACGTGTGCATATATCTTGTCAGAGAAGCATTTCGGTCAATGAAATTATTATAAGTTATCTGAAAGCTAGAGTATATAAACAGAGCTCGTCACGGCCGTTGCTACGCCAATTTTGTTGATTCACTAGCATTTCATACACAAACCGAAGGCGAAGATGAAGGAAGTTATTATGGTATGTAACGGCAGATGAGATTTATAGTTTGAAGAAATATTATAAAATTGCGCACGTCTCTAACTGGAGATCATGGATTGGATTCGATCATTTTTGCAATAAACGTTACATTATGTCGCCGTTCCATTTTGGGTAGAACACCTTTATAGATTTTGATGTAATTTTGCTACTTTATAATTTACCATCAATTTAATTTTGAACAATGATGGCATACTCTTCAGCAATTCAGTACTTATTAAAATCTTCTGCATTAGATATTAAATAAAAATGCATTAAATAGTTGCACTCGTACATAAAATTATTACATATTAGTTAAATTATTCTGCTACAATATTTATTTGTTGTACTGATGTCATCGTCATAAATTAAGTTTTATTTTCATGCGAAAACATTTGGATATTACTGACTGCATACGGTGATATAATTAATGAGTGAACTCTGAAGATAAATTAACAATAAAATTTAATCATATCACAAACAATGAGATATTACGTAGTGTTGCATGAAAATGTCAAATTGTTGCATTTGCATACATCATGCTTATATTATCTATGTTTAGTTATCTACAGTAAAAGCAGTCTGATCTCCTCATCTGCAAGGGCAAAGAAAAGGTTTTATATGATTTAGGTCCGCGGTACTAAATCGATCTGCTTTTGATATTCTTTACATAAAAATAAATGACGAATAATTCATTTAAATGTAGTCATAGTTAAGAACTCGTATTGAAAGCCTCGAAATGAACACCCCAGTGTCATTTGACACTTGTGGTTGGGTACTATATTATATAATGTTGTATTGCAGGCTGATTGGTTTAACCACTGATGAATCCTGACCGACCCCTTAATGCTGAGGGCATTATACGAAACATAATTAATGTGGCATATAATTGGAATAGGTTCGTACCCATTCCAAAACAGGAAATATTGGCCAGATTCCATAATTTGGGGATAAATATTGTGTACATGTTCTAATATTTTCCGTTACACATTACCGTTAAGACATTTTAATGGGAATATTTGATGTTGCAGGCGTTTAAGTGGTAATATTTTGACATTGGAATACCTGCATACACCTTTGTTTTTTTTTCACCATGAAAATGGCAAACCATGTTAGAAGTTTTGCCGGGTCAAAATTACACTGCAGATACTTTGACTAAGCAATAGAGCGCAGTCGCGAATGTGTTTTCAACTGGGGTAAAGTTGAATGCTCTTCTTGGCAATTGATTAAAGCACAGTAAAGACTGAGCTGAGAATGCAATGCCAAGTCACGTGCAATATCTACAGAATTTGTTATATTTTTTATAAATTCTTAATTTCATTACTGCTTTGCCAAGAAATACCAAGAAAATCTCAAGAGGATTTTGCTGGAATGTCATAGTTCAGATTTAAAGTTTTGATTGTATGCACTATCCAAGTGGTTTCAAGCACATAGGCGTGAGTAATTAACTGTTCACGTTAAGATAATCTTAAGTTAAACTTGCATGATATCTAGAAATATTAAATAGTATCTCTCGAGCTCTAGCAATATTTAAGCAATTTAACATTGAATTCTGTGGTAGATTTAGAAATCTGAAATATCAAAATGCATACTTTTATACCCTTTGACAAAAGTTACTTTATAATATAAATGAACACAGCACAATGCCTAGACAATGGCCACCCATCTATGCGATATTGTCTCATACAAACAAGTTGGAAGTTTAGTTTTAATATTTTTTAAAACGCTTGAATATGGAACACGACCGGGATATTGCTCCGTCCAGAGAATTTTACGTAACGTAAATTTAACAGTGATTCAGCGAGCGCTAAGTGCACGCGAGAATTGCCGTGCTCGACATAATTCAATTATGAACTCCGGTCCGTCGCAAAGGTATTTATTGTACGGGATAATATGCTTAGCCGGATCATAAATTAAAAAGTTGTAAACTAGGAATTAATAGCTCGCGAGGATTTCTTAAGGCAGTAGAGACAAAGGAAAAAAGATAAAACGGTCATGGTCAAATACATTTTTATTTACTAAAAGATTCAGAGAATGAGGCAGAAAATATATTGACCATCATACAACAATCCACAATAGTTCATTACGCAAAGCCCTACTGAGCGATTTATCTTAGTATTCAGGCCACGTTTAGCTCAATATACCTCGAGTCTGCAACTCTCAGATTCACTGCATAATGTATATCCATAAACATTGACAGGTGGCTAGGTATTGAGTGTGTTGAATTGGTTTATCTTTTATCGACTGGCTGACACCGGTGCGAACCGCATGAGGCCGTGCGGGCTGGTGGGCACAGCTCGACTTCCGTTCCTGACACCAGTTCATTGACCATATCACGACACTAATCTAAATATGTAGTTATATCGGGTATATAATATGGGTGCTTTGGATTTTCGGATTATTCAGTATTGAATATTATAAAGGTAGAATCGTAACTGAAATTTTTGTTTGGTCATACCTTAAGTAGGTACTTACTGTGGAATTGTAGCGAACGATGACAAATTTGAAATTACTGATACAAGGAGGCAGGATTTATAGGATGAGGTTTCATTAAGTGTGAGTGGATATTTCAAGATTCAACTATACCTGCGTTACATTCAGATAAAATTTACAACCCTCATTATTGATTTGTTAGCGCAGCTAAGATGCTGTAGTTTCATCTATAATTCAGATATAAACCATACCAGTGTATTATTGAAAGTAAAAAGTATATCCAGTACTATAATAACTTAAATCGGGAGTGGTCGACAATAATTGAAGGCAGATTACGTCGATGGCGACCTTCTCTTCATTATTCTATTATTATCTTTTATGTTATTAAATAGCAAGCGTACTTTACGGTTGCAACATTGTAATGAATTCATTCATAAATTGTATATTTTACAAACGTTACTCCAGTGTTGATACTGTAATCAATAACTTGGGGATATTATTGAGACAGGGAAGGATAACAGCTACACGAAGCAAAGAATTATACAATGTAACTATCATGTCTCTTATAAATTATTGTTTATACATAATTGTTGGCATATACTAGCGAGTAACAGTTTAGAGGAAAATTGGTTTTGTAGAATAAGAGAAAGGGTCGTTTATACTTTTTAAACGCGATAAAAATTTAAGGAAGCAAATACAATTAATGTCAAAATATGTTGTCTGCAAATGAAATTAATAAATTTTAATAGAAAAAGATTATAAAATCGTCCTTTCGAACCTTTTAAACCAAATTTATCTAAGTTAATTACCGTGGAACAAAGATTTTGGTATACAACCATGACTAAGACATAACTACTGCATTTACCATTATTTACCACTTAAAACCATGGGGGTTAGCTATGAACCGGTAATTACCAACATGGCCGTTTCATGTTTCGGCTACGTTCTTTCCTCATTATGCTTTAATCCAAGCAAGTTGAGTAGATTGCGCGTGGGCGGGCCGCATGAATGAAATTTGCGAATGACTCTCTGACATCATTAAATCATAAAGTACCTGTGGTATCCAGTTTAAACTAATAGTAATCCTTTGTAGCATTATGATCGGTTTTCTTTTCAACGGTACGAACTGGTTCAATGTTATTTTGGGATCTGATTGATCGTCTTATTCAGTCTTTTATCTTAGGGTCAAAGCATCGACCTCAAATTTGATCGATTTGATTTGATTTGATTCAGAAATAAATCTGAATTTCTTATTTGATATTATAGAAGAAGTATAAAATCCTTTTACTAACGTATGGTTTTATGTTGCATAAATTTACAATTTCAAGACAACTTATTGTATTAAATTTTGAAGCTTCTATCCTTGTATTGTCTGAGTTCGTACAAATTATATTTTTTAATTAGAATTATTTCAATCGCAAACACCACCATTATCCAAACCAATGCTATTCAAAAGACACAATTTCAAAAGATTTTTTATTAACATTTGTTAGTCTTCCTATATACTAATTCATACAATGTATATTTTTTAAGTAAAACCTCTTAGAAGGTGAGCAAACATCAGTCGCCATAATTCAAACCAAAGTTTGTAATCCGATGGTTCAATGGCTTAGGAAAATTTCAAGATTTTTCTGAGTTACGGTATTACCAGCTTACTTAATGTATTTTTTGAACTGTAAATAAATTTGACAAGCCATTAGCTCCAAAGCCCCTTCGGATCGCAAAATCACGATTTAATTATTTTAATGCGATAGAAGTTTGTTTTACGGGTGAATTGTGATTGATGAAAGATAAACGAGAATCAATAACATTTTATTGAAAAAGTGGATAATAGCTTGTTTGTGGTGATCTTGCAATTAATATCACCTGGCGGTTCATTTTATAGAGACATAGTAATAAACTCTTATAATACCGCCAATTTCGCCGAATTCACTTTTAATGCTTATTATTAAATGCTTATTGATAATATCACCATCTGCTCACTATTAAGGAAACATTAATATTTTTAATCATATTTCGATTTGTTATATGAGTACAAGTCAGCTGCTTTGATTGTTTAAAAACAGCACTTAATGAGAAAATGACAATCGAGTCAATATAGTGATTGCTTTGCTGCAGTGATATTTTCATAGAAACAAGATAATAGAAAGTCTACCGCAATATTGTGACTTCGATGACATGTGTAGTAATTTGTATACGAACAAGCATGAGCACATCAAAGCGCAAGGAAGCAATAACGCTCGTGTTGAATGCAGTGACAGCACAAAGGAGGTCCACATCAAATATATTACTCTTGCGCATTGCAGTCGAATCTGGACTTAACTAATCCAAGCGATTCATTGAATACACGGCATTAAAGACTAAGGATTATGTCAACATCCTTATCAAGACTTTCTCCTTATAATTACTAATTGGCTATTAAGAACATTTGAAAACTAACACACTATCAAAATTAATTAATATTTGTAGTGTTACTTTCCTATAAAAGCAAAACCGTTCATAATTGTCTCTCAAACTGAAAATTTTGATTCAATAGACATGGTAGAATTAAAGAAAGTTAGCAACAATATCTTGCATTATTCCCCGTTATTGAAATCACATTACCATATATAATACATCTTCAAAACATGTCAAAGTGAGGAAGCATGACGAATTAATCGATTATAAAACTCGGAAATGAGTTCATCGGGAGGAACTCAACTTCACTCTTAGTACATATAAACTCGTTTTATCGTCTACGCTGGAATTGAAATTCATTTTGAATGGAAAATTTGATTCCGCTCTGAATATTCATGCAAAACTTGAGCCAGATACGGCTCTCTGGGCTAATTCGAGTTCTACTAGCCACAATTGTATTATACCAGTCTGACGATCTATATGCTATCTAAACACTTTTATAAGCCCGTGAAAACTAAAATAAAACAAATAAATAGTATCATGGAGAATTCAGAAATAAGTGTCGAATTTATAAAGCGTGGGCGGCCTTTTGAATTTCTCGTACAAAAACGCTGCACGAACAAACGAGTGGAAAAAGAGACCAAAACAAAACTGTCAAAGGAAACCGTTTCACTACAAGTGGCTTGTTTCTTTCATAATGAAGCGCTTTAAAAACAACTGAAATTCTTGCTCTAATCCAAGTTTTTCTGAATACATGAAAATTTGAATATAGAAAAACGCCTTCAAAAATATAACTCATCTGAAAATATGACATAGTTCAAATATATCCTAAAATATGTAAGCATATCCTAACCTATTTCGATATACATCTCAACATCGTCGAATCTAATTTGATAATTCAGTCTATGTCAGTCTGTTCCAAAATTGAAACAGGAAAACCGGGTTAGTATTTAGTGGTTTATACCGCAAATGGATAAATGGTTACGTAACGTTAACTTATATAAAATCTTTGTTATATAACTCCTAGTTACATAAGAAAGGCAGCCTAATCGATACTACCGAGCTGCTCCATGTTAGGGCCAATGTACGCAAAAGCTCTTTCTATAGGAAAACTACGTCTCTTGGCACCGGCCGATAATATTGTATTATAATATACGGCGTATATTCATCTTAGGTTTAGCCATAAAAATGTGCTAAAGTATGCGATTGCGTTTTTATTGCAGCAATTTACAGTATACTTGAGACATAAAGCCATTTTAATAGCATTAAAACTTTTAAACACACAATATCAAATTTTGAACAAATACAGGCATCATAGCTTTTGTAAGTATTTTTTTATATTTTATGATACATTTTTCATCCTTTACACAGAAAAGAAGCGTTTTATAAGGAATGGATCCTTTTCAAATATCCTTTATTGTAACCAAATTGAAATTGTTGATAATTTTAGAAAATCGCGTGATAAAAAGCTAGCAACGCGGTTTAAGGAGTCTTGTCTATCTGGAATAACAGATTCATAAGTAAAAAACATCCATTTGTAACCGTACAATTTTTCGACGCAGGTAACAATGTCAATAATACACACACGATATCGCAACACGGCCTTGATAGGGGTATATTGCCTCAATTTTCTTTCAAGGCCTCCGTCCGACTTACCCCTGCGAAATGAAGACACATAATACTTTTATTTACTCAATATACACTCTGTAATAGAATACGTTAACATAAAGGACTTGACGCAATGGAATGCTTTGAAAGATGTACATTACTCGACCAGTTTCAAGTTGTACAAATAGGATTAACACAGATACAAACATCTATTTTGTTAGTAGGTTAATAGGTTAGATATTGATGTATGGTCATTTACATTTGCCAATAAATATCAATTCCAGTGTGTAGATTATATTCAATGTACGTGATTTGAATTTTAATGGTATGCTAATTGTGAATAGGTAGTTAATATCACATCACACAGGCGAGTCCTTCAGAACTTTGCCTAGATTAGGTACCCCTTATCATTATTCTTGTAAGCCTCAATAATCAATGTAATGTTTGATAAGCAATAAACTTTATTATTTGTATTTGTATATCGTAAAACTGTCGCGTACCTAACTATGAAATATAAAATATGGCACGAAGAAATATTTATTCCTAACACATACCACATCGAGGTCTATAAGCTATACTTATACCGTAGTACGTCTACGGCGTAGCGACACAGCCTGCCTTGGGCGTTCTCACGTAACCCACATAACAAAGGTGTCAATAAGCAATGTTAATGTAAATAGAATACTATAATGAATTGTGTTAGCGACATAATTATTACTAACGTATTCGACCTTAACATGTGCATTAGTGGTATTTTAATACATAGAGATATATACAATTGTATGTATAGACACCACGCAACTTTCAAATGTTTTTTAAACGCAGGGAAATGTATCCTTATTTAATACATATAGTCTCATATAGGCTGTGCGATGGTAGATAAGCCACGTTGTGGATTGAATGGCGCAGCTCGGACCACAAGTACCAGTGAAGTATACTACAAAGTAACGCATAAGATGTCAAGAGTTTCAAATGTTCGTTCGTTGAATGAAGTGCAGAAGGACTCGCCCCTTTCCGCACTTCTTACATAAGGATGTTAAAGATTTTCTTAACGTATAAATGTTGGAAAATCAGAGAAGACGATCTTATTTCGCGATATAATAAATGCGATTTCTACAGTACATTGCAGTTCCATATAAATTCTCCTACAATTTTGATGATAATCCTATAATGGTATAAACTCACACTTGATCCTCTTCGGTTAATAATGTGTTAAATAGGTATACTGTTATATTAGTTTGCACCCGGAAAACATCCAATATAAATAAAGTAATGACTGATTAATGTTAATGGTAATCTATCTGTCCCCTGGCAATGGCGCCTAATATAGCCGCCGGATAAAATGTAATTTGTATCGACCCGGCACTTTCGACAGAATTAATCTGCAAAGTAAACTGACCTTTGCTACTAATTGATTCTACTCTACCCATGAAGATACCTAAATCAGCAAACAATATCTTAATTAAATCAACACTTAAGGTGATGAACCATCACCGGGTATCCGTGTGAAGTTCCACACTCGAGCTTTATTATTAAACTCAAGTTCTATTTCAAGAAAATGCCACGTCGGCGTCACCTTTGACATTTCATATAGGAATATTTGCGATGTAAACTTATAACAATAGCTCGTATACGCCAGTAGTAACTGCAGATTATATAATTTTGTACGTACGGGTATTAGTTAAATGTCTATAAGTAATCTTCTTATGTCTACAATCTTTACATAAAGCTAAATAATTTACGTTTGAATTTATTTTCTATAAAATTTCTTACTCTATGATTTTTCAGGAATACTATAAGATAAGTTTTATAAATATAAAATTAGGGCTTTCTAACGTTTTATGACTCAGTATATAAAATTTGGTATAGAAAAACTTATGAAATACAATAAATCGAGACACCGAAGTAATATAAAATGGCTGCGGCCTTATTTCACTGAAACCTTGTTTTAATATCTGTTCAAATGATTTACAACAGAGTCACGGACGCGTTCGAGCGCCGATTTTTCATCGAACGTACAAGATTTCATAGCAATCGCAGCGACCTAAATTGAAATCGCTACTCAAAAGTATCTATCCGTAGAACAATGGGCTCGCGACGCAGCGGATCGATGGTGACCCGCTTCACGAGCAATGCACCTGACCGTCCGGGACTGTACTTATATACATTTCTCCAACCTATTACATAACTTTCCTGGTAACTTATTTGTATGTATTCATGATTAACTCACTCTAGAATAGATGTACGTTTGTCTCAAGACAATATTTTTTGGACAATGTGGATATTATCATAGGTAATTTCTACTAGTAAATATTTGAGTAAGTAGTCTAATATCTGTGTAGAAGATTATATACTGCACTTGTATCTAGACAATGCTCCTACCTATTACATAATTCTTTGTAACTAATTTGTATGTATTATTATCGATTGTCACATCTTAAGACTAGTTTACTCGTTTGTGAATCCAAGGCGATATTTTTCTCCTCAGTGTTAGAAAAATAATCTTGCGTCCTCAGTGTAAAGATGTGCGCATAATATATGAATGTCGTAGTCTATGCCTTTGACGTAGCATAACAAAGTACCTATACACCCATTTCTTAATTTTACCGGAAATTTAAGTCACTCACTATTATATTTATCAATACTAAAAATTGTAAAGAGGAAAGATTTGTTGATTTGTATTGAATACTCTCCGAAACCACTATTAGGATGAAATTTTGTACAGAGATACCTTGAAACCCCAGGTGTGACATGGAAAGTTCTTATCTCGAAAATCCTACTGCGGGTGAAACCGCGGAGCTCAGCTAGTATTCGGTATGAAAAAGTCAGACTGAATTATCGATAAAATATCAATCACTTCTCTTCTTTTTTTGATTTGCTAGAGTCATTCCGAAAATGTATGTAGCCTGTGTCACTACCGAAATTTTACCAAAATCAACGACATCTCACATACCAAAATCCGTCCAGGTGTTTGGGGGTATAGGGCGTGCCAAAAAAATGGACATACAAACATACATAAGCTTGAAAAACATTACCCTCCTGTGGGAGTTCGATAAAAACGCTACAGTTTAATCTATGGTAATGATATTCCGTAACGAATAATGACCGTGCACCCTACGTGGGTGAAATAAACAACCCTTCATAAGTCATTGGTAAAAACCAATACTGAACCACTGGATCGATAATATTGCGGTTTCTACTTCAAGTCTGACGGAAATAACAAAACGTTTCATCGAGTCCGATGTTACTCAGTTAACATTTTTTAGTTTGTCCGGAATTATAACGTATAACAGTACGATAGAGCCGTCGTAAATAGTGTGTTAAGGCCCCTTATAAAAATTTAAACAACTATAACAACTGCAGCGTCCTTAAAAATTTAAAGAATTACAACAACGGAACGTCATAATTCGAATTCTTCTAAAAATAACGAAATACCTGGATATTGCTCATACTTAAAATATCCGTTACTTAACGATTGCTCAAATATTAAAACTTTAATCAAACTGAAATACACAGTGATAATAAATCAGATTCCCAATGGTACAACTAAAACGAATGATTTGTGGAAATCCATATTAAAATAATCCAGAACATAGATGTTTATTTCATTTTAATGAATCCGAAATCCACCGACCCGTAACTATCATTCATTCATGTGTGATATGTATAATATTATTTGAAAAGTTATATAAGATGGCATGGTGTTTATATTAGGGTAATATTAAGATTATCTTTGTTTGCGTTGCTAATCCGAAATACATGTGTTGTGGGATATAAAACCTTTGGAATTTTTATGGGAAACATAAACTATCAATCCTTAAAAGACCCTTTTTCCACATAAGGAGAGAAGGTATGTGCATCATTTTTAGTAATTTTCCCTATTCAACCCCGCCCTTACAAGTAAGTGGTTTCCTGCCATCAACGGATGTGAAGCCATAGGGAAAGGAAGGAGAGAAACAGGCCATGAATAGGCCAAATAAACTATTTCGTTCTTTTCTCTACTTACACAACACAATTAGTATAAGTATAAATATAATCTTTACATATAAAACAAAAACGAGTTTGTTACTTGAGATCTACTGGACCAGTTCAGCGTCTGCCGTTTCGTAGGAAGATCGAGGACCAGGAGTAGGACATAGGACATAGGATTTAATTAATGAAATAACGCGGGTGAAACTGCGGGCGATTGCTAATATTTAATGTCTAGAAATGCATACTTTCAGTAAGCATTGATAATGTCACTATCCTTTTAAAATTAAACTTTAAAATGTGATTTCACCTTAATGAGTTTTCCAAAGCTCCAGCGACTAATTATTATTAATTTATTTATAATAATTGATCATTGGTTAAACCAAATGAACTAATTCGGATGCGTAATTAATTCAAATTGTTTGATGTTTTCATTAATTTTCAACTGATTTGAATCTTAATTTTAATCAAGCTTTGTTTTAAAATTATAATTTTCCATATAATTTTCATAATCTTCTTATTATATTAATCTACTTTGAAAACAAAATTATTCAGTATTTGATTTTGAAATGGCTCAAACAACTTAAGAATTCGTTAACAAATTAGAAGATAGCAATTAAGTACTCTCAACATATATAGACCTATAACACCCCAGATATGACTTTATCACAACTAAGTCTTATTTGATACGACAATATCTGGCATGCTTTTTATCGGCTATAGTCATGCCAAATGCTGCGGTCCTCCACGATATGCTATTAAAACTGTCTGCTAAAGTTGTCTGGAAGCACGCGCTTACATAAGCCCAATGTACCCGATGTTATGTAACACACGTACAAGTCTGCGTCTGGCAAGTACAACCCTTATCTGTTGATCGACCTTGTTACGCCAACGCTTTTATAAAACTTTCAATCCGAGCCAAGCATAATGATTTTGAATGTAAAACTAGAAAAATATTTTTCTAGTTTTACATTGATAAAATGATAAAATGCTTCAACTTAATAATTTCACCCCCAACAATCTTATCTTGTTACTGTTTCTTTGGAAGTTTTAATGACTTGTTTGGAACGTTTAAAAATTCCTTTTGCATGTCTGCAATCAATTTGAAGGGGTGCTACAGAATTATTAAATATTTTACTCCTTGCATTATAAATTTATTTTGCATTTGTCAATCGCTACATTAAAACGTTTTTATATTCACACAATATAGTAAGGAATTCATAAAAATATTTACGATTGATAAAAATACTATACTTTTAGACGTTGTACGCCCACTCCGTGCCCTAGTTATCGATCGCTCTCAAGTCTGAACAGGACTTTGAGACCTAATAAGTAGCTCTAGAAGTCTGTTTTGTTATCGATTTCATTCCTCAATGAATCTAGGCGCTTCTTACTTTACTATAAATATATTGTACAGATATTGTATTGTGTGTTAAAAATAGATGCTAATATGATGTATTTGCAGCCATATTTTCTCGATATTGGGTGTGGTTTTCTATCTTTATACCTAAAAAGTGGTAGTTCTGTTCCAGCCACATTATAAAATCACAAACATTCAAACGAATTGCTCAACTTATGTTTAAATGATTACGACATCTATATTTTAATAATAAAGATTTGGTATGCTTTTCTATTTTAGGGTAGTTAACGAGGTGACAGCAATGCAATTAAGCGACTCAACTTTCAAGCTTAGCTAAAGTTGTGCGCACTGCGGCTGCCTCTACAACGATCCTGAATAATATCCTCATTATCTTAAGTTACAAAACCAACAAAGATGAATCACCTAACGTCGTCGCTAAACGAATCTACATTATAAACGCGCGAGATTATATGTTTTATGCCTTAATGGTGTCACAAAAATTATATCGTTCACGTTAGGGTCTGCTTCGTGGTCGCTAACTGCCACCCACGACAATCTCAAAAGGACACGCTCTCATTCCCGACATCCTACGGGAAGTTTGACCACTTGCGTCAACGCAAGACCTCACGAACTACTAGACTGTCCGTCAGACTAGATCGTTACATGAATAATATCTAGACTGCCTCAGATCAGAAGTCACATTTTATATTCAATATCTATGACACAGATATGTTTGTAAAGCAAAACTTCTTTGAAAGGCGGGTTGTTTAAACTTAAAATGAGATGTGCTAGTTATTTAGACTGACCCATTCATCTCGTAAACTGTTACGCGAATCATACAATGTTGGGATGGGCCAGTAAGGTCGTACTATTTATATTATAGTAATGATTATATCGCATTGAACTATTCACTCTATTATACGATAAAGTTTCCACGTAATAATGTAACAAGAGATACTCGTATAACACACGGGTCGAATACCAGTTATAATCATTCAAACACAAAATGTTACGAAAAATATGTTTATAAATGCAAGTGTTTTACTTCAGACAATGCTGGGATTACATATTTGTATGGTATTAAATTTTTTAGTATCAATTTAAGACAATCATTATGAGCGGGCTGGATCAGATAAGTTGAATAAAAGGCATGAATTATTATCATTGTGATTGGTGTATCCGTAATAAAATACAACCTACTCATAGGACTGCGGAGTATTTTTCCTACGGTGTCCCGCGGTAACCTTGGATGAAGATGAGCGCGTCTTGGAGTGAGCTGTGTCCTCTAATACAAATGCGGATGCGTTCAATTGGCTCGCTCGCCGTTATCGAACCGCGTTAAACACAGCGCAAGGCTGCATACGTTTTGCATTTTTATATACCATCATAATTTCCATTAATAATAGAAAACATGTTTTAGCTTCAACTGAGAACGCGTCACAGCAATGTACCCTTTAACTGCGGTTAAATTGAGTGCATTTTTCACTGATCGCTTACAGTGATTTTAATTAAATCTTATTTTTACATTAAATGCTTAGTAATATTAGTCATGATTAAATAACGCGGAAATCTATGTCGAACAGTTAAACTATTCGTCTTTTGTTTATCTTCTCTTTAAGAATTACTTATTGTGAAAAATTTAATTTGTTATAATATTTATTATAAAGGTGGGAAGAAATACTAATAGATTTGTTACATCAAAAAGCTTCAACTTTATTGTTTTTAATTATTGATGGGTTTGCAGGCAAAATATTGGTCAAAATTATTTAAAAAAGGGGCATAAAGATGTATTATTATTGAAATTTCTTATAAGATTCAAATAAGCGTAGAAATGGAGACCCAAGACATAGAAGAGAAAAGAAAAAAATCACTCCATTGAATGTTAGTTATCATTTTACTGGTTCAGATCATTATATGTAGATTAAGGTATCGCAGAAAATATTCCATAATCAATATCAATAGCGTTTAATTTGATATCAATAGAAAATAAATAATAGAAATTATTTGTACATTTTCTGAGTCATTTACTTACAGACTATAATCAAAAGTTGGATATGGAATGTTTTATACCAAATCTCTCAAGTTTGGAGTTTGTTAGGTTTGGGGCATTTGTCTTATGACTTCGTATTATGCAACACACTTATGCAAAATTTTGATTTTAATGTTCTAGTCTAACTGGGAAATTTATTTATTCCTTCAAAAATTTTACAGTGGTTAGAGATCTACAGCATTAAATGGGTATGTTCATAAATCATCTATACTGAAATCCTAATTCTTTAGATAGGTGGGTCATTATGTAACACATTAGATTAGAATATGTCACAGGACAAAAATTGGATGTTACCGTAAAGTGTTCGATTAATTTGATATGTAACGAAAGAATCTATGTATTTTAGTTTAAATAGGGTTGGAAAAGCATAGTTTATTTTATTTTATCATAATATTCATACTATACTTCATTATTATAACTTCTATTTACATAAATTGTAAAAGATAGAAAAAATAATGAGGCATAAACGGAAAAATATCAAACTCAGGAAGTAATATGTATAATTGTATAACTAGCATACTCTTATAGATAGAAGAACAAACAAGTGTAATTTATTAATTAATTAAAAATTATAAGACGATAATAGTTATGGAATAAACGACACGGCATTCAGTTACAGAGCACCTTTTTAATTGTTACCAATAAGACTTTTTAGTGGATCATGACGACCAATTAATAAATTAAAGTAATATAAAATAGTATTTTCTTCTTGATAATTTAATTTAGAAAGACGTTTAATTCATAAAACAAGAGCAAACCAGTAATATTTGCAAAAGTTTGCAACCGCCTCTATGGGTGTGGTCGTTAGTATACCGGTATATTATTTAAGTAAGTAAATTTCAAAATTCAAAAAAGTTGTGCATTGCAGTATGTTTAAAACACGACAAAAGGCTACATTTAACGACAGTTATAGAATAAAAAAATATAACTTACATCGAGAGATTCCTTTGACGCCATCTTTCACACAAACTGTTTGACGTTTGAATTTGAGTTTGACACTTCGTAGCAAATATTTTGAAAATCGATAACAAATATGTTCGGATAGTTATGAAACTTGTAAATAATATAATTATAGGCAAATGTAGTTTTATATTAAAAAATAATATTTGTTATTCTCAAATGGAATACAATTATATTTTGAAATTTGGGGCCAACTAATTAATAATATTATAACTTAATATTCCATCTTTTTTCTTAAGAAGAATGATTTGAATGTCTATTTTTATTTTGTTATTGTTTAACACGAGTGAGATGTATTATTATAGCAATGTACTATTTTAATTACTACAGATTATAAGCAATTTTATTAATCCGATGCTAAACAATACATACTATAGTCATTTAAATGTAATTTAATCGAACTGTGCGCTATGTTTCCTTTTGTTATTGAATATATTGTTAAATAACAATTATTTATAGACTAGTATCGAATAAGAATGTATTAAAAGAAGAATGTATTTCAATAACTAGTTTATTAGATTTTAATCGACTACGATTGCGATCAAATCAAAACTTCGATCATTCGTAAATGTGATTATTTATATGATGTGGTGTTACTTGACAGTTAATGTCAATTGTACATTATTGACATACAAATAGATATGTAAGCAAAAAAAGCCGTATCGTGTTCAGTGCATTGAAATAAAAGTAAATATACGTGGATAGTATATAAATTGAACTATAAAAGTAAAAACAATAAACCGGCGTTTAATTCTTTGTTTGAGATTTACGTACCGCAAAACGTAAACATGTTTTTCAAAGTGGCTCCTGTATGCGGTTCGAAATAACTAATTATATCGACATAATCTTTTCTACATTTTGATTGGCATTGTAAAATTCGAATTTGGATTAAAGATGAGGATAAGAAGACTTTCGGCAGTTTTTTGGGCAACTTGTATCATAGCTTTTATATTTATTTTGTATGTAGTTACTGACCTAACATTTAAATTGCCTAGTATTAAGCCTGTTATGGTGGAGTTTGATGATGTAAGTATTATTATTTTATAAAGATATGTTTTATGTATTGATGAGATCTGTTTTTAAAATATCTTTATAACCCTAACAAGCATTGCTCAGGTCTGGAACCTCACCATACCAAAATAGATCAAAAAGCAAAATATTAATGATTTTATATATATTTTTCAATGCAAGGAATTTGTGGATTTGTAAGCAGCTTCAACTTATCTAACTCATAAATTTTAAAAAGAATACTGGAAAGTTAGATTAGATTATAAATAAAGTATATAAAGTAATATAACACTCACTACCAAAAAAAAATTTTTAGAGCAAGTGGTCATCATTTGAATCAAAACTTCGTCACATTGAAAATGAACTCAATGAGCACCATGCCGTGGTTGGGGAAATCAAAACTGCAATGGATCAGATTGTGGACCAATCTGCAGAAAACACTCCAATCAAGAAACCCAAGATTCTGAAGAAACCAGCTAATAAAATAAGGGAGTTCAAAGTTGTAGGTGATGAGCCCCCAAGAATGCATATAACTAAGAATAAAATTGATATGTCTTATTGTCCAATTAACCAGCAGACATCTAAAACTGATATCCAGGTAAGTACTATTTTGTGCTTAACTTTTAGGGTAATGGTCAAGATACAGTATATTATCTACATTTGTTAATATTAAAACAAAAAATAGATACAATTATATCTATAATAACTGAGATAATATTTATTAGCAGAATCTAATATTATTTGAAGTCATAGCCAAATAAAGGCTGCTTCTAATATAAACTAGCTATAAATTTTATATGGTTATTAGAAAATTTCACTGCACACATAAGTAAAAAGACTGTAATCAAAACAATTAATTTTATTTAAAAAAAATACTGGGATTATCTATTTCGGTATTTATATATAAGTTTTTTTGTAATCATACAAGTAAATTTCAGATGCTTTCTATGTATGAAAGAATGACATTTGATGATAAAGATGGCGGAGTATGGAAGCAGGGTTGGGACATTGAATACAAGGAAAACCAGTGGAGCAGCAAGAATAAACTTAAAGTATTCATAATTCCTCATTCACACAATGATCCTGGTAAGCAAACTTGACTTTAATATTTGTGGCATTAAAGATATTTATATTCGAATAAAAATACTTCTGAAAGGTCTTTATATAAAAATGGAAATGGAAGGTGTCTTTTAATAAATAGACACCATAAACATAAAAACATATCTTCTCCATGATCATTTAAATTGAATTCTACAATATTGGCATGAATGAATGAATGTACAAATACTTTATTTAATACCAAAGGACAAAAGTTAAAGTACAAAATAGGCAGTCTTATCACTAAAGAGTATGCATAGAATGTTACCCTAAAATATTATTTTATATCTCAAATTTTAGCTGTTAATTTTATCTACATTTTCTCCTTTTGTTTATCACACATAATTTGTAAACAATACACAGGATGGCTGAAAACATTTGAGAATTATTACAAGACACAAACAAAGGCAATATTTACAAATATGGTGGAAAAGTTATCAGAGGGTATTGGCAGGAAATTCATTTGGGCTGAAATCAGCTTCCTGTCCCTGTGGTGGACCATGGATGCAACGGAGAAGGAAAAAGTTGCTTTTCAAAAGTAAGTCCATAATTTTATGCCTATAATTTAACTTTTAATATAACTATTTTTAAGGTCATTGTCAATATTTGTTGTATGGCTTATTGACATGGCTTAAATGTATAATTAATCAATATTCTCGGACATTTAACACTCCATCTAGTCAGAAACTAGGCAAAGCTTGTTTTATGGGAATTAGATTGACAAATGAAAAATAAACTTAAACATCTTTTTTTTTGTAAATATATAATCCACATCCCACCTGTAAAATAATTACAATATTTCTCAGATAATTGATAAATTTTCTGTCTGTGGTGATTAAACCCACACTCTGGCACAATAGACACTGTTCCTTCGTTTATAAATAAAGAAAGAAATTTTTATGGTTTCTATAAAATAAGATTACAATGTTTTCTATAAGTGTAACCACAAATAGAAGTATATTTAGTTACAATTACAAAACAATCGTCTTTGTAGTAAAATATTTGTAAGCATGCAATCTTATATCATCAACAATTTTTTTCTACATCATAATTAACCCTTTTCAGCTTATTAAAAGCGGGTAAAATAGAAATTGTCACTGGTGGATGGGTGATGAATGATGAAGCTAATAGTCACTGGCTGTCTGTCGTCCAGCAACTCACAACCGGGCACCAATGGCTGATTGATAACCTGGGTTACACTCCAAGGAACAGCTGGTCTATTGATCCCTTTGGACACTCTAGCTCACAACCGTATTTGCTGAAACAAACTGGGTTTGAAAACTCATTGATCCAGAGAATACATTACAGGGTCAAGAAGGAATTGGCTATGGATAGGCACTTGGAGTTCAAATGGAGACAGTTATGGGGTATGTTTTGATACACTATTGTTTGTATTCTACAATTTTTAGACAAGTAGCTTTTGCCTAATAAAAGATATCCTATAAAACCTAATCCGGCTTGAAGCCTATCTGTATACGAAATTTCATCAAAAATCAATCAGTAGTTGCTACATGAGTGACACACAAAATTTTCAAAATTATAATATTAGTAGGAATTAGAATTTATGATCAAACACTTTGTTTACTTTAAAAATGTTTCTAATATAAATAAAAAAAATTGTAAGTTAGTAAGTGCAAATTAATTAAGTGTTCTTTTTTCAGATGGAACAGGCAAAACCGACATGTTCACTCACATGATGCCATTTTACTCCTATGATGTGCCACACTCTTGTGGCCCAGATCCAAAGGTAAGATTTAAATATACTATAAAGTATTCTTTTGTCACTACCCTTATAAATTAAAATGCTTTTAAATTACATGCTAATAATCAAAAACTTTTTAAATATTGACTTACTTCATGTGTTCTTTTCAGATATGTTGTCAATTCGACTTCAAAAGATTACCTGGTAATGGTGTTACATGTCCTTGGGGTATTGCCCCGAGGAAAATCATCCAGAAAAATGTCGGAGAGAGGTGATTCATCCATTTTTTGTGCTAGATTATTTGAAAATTTTCAATTCAAACAATCGTGAATGTTTTTCGACTGAATTTTCCTTTTACTTAAAAAAATAGTGCAATACACTTCAGTTGTGTATTTTAAGTAATAAGTTAATAAATACTTATTAGGAAATTTCAAGCTTTTGTGAAAATTTTAAATTGAAAGTAAAAAGTACTAACCGAGCTTACAATCACAGACGTGATTGTACATACAAACAATACAATACAACACAAATTTTCGTCAATCGTTTCAGTAGTTTCAGAGGCTGTTCAATTCAAAGATTCATCTTTTTAATATTATTATAGATGTTCGAGTTCTGTGTTAAATTGCTATTAGAATATACAAGTTTTTTTTTCCAGGGCATCCCTAATCCTGGACCAATGGCGCAAGAAGTCGCAGCTGTACCGCAGCAACGTGGTGCTGTTCCCGCTGGGCGACGACTTCCGGTACGACCGCGCCAACGAGTGGGACCACCAGTACCAGAACTACGAGATGCTGATCGACTACATTAATAACAATGACGCGTGGAATGCTGAGGTGTTTAGTAGTTTAATAGGAGTATATCAGCAAAATGTTCATGAATCTAAGTCAATTGTCTCTATTCTAGATACAAACCTGTTTGTTGATTAACATATTTGTAGGAAATATTTAAAATGTTTTTTTGAAATTTGGAGAGGAAATATGGTTTCATCTAGGTTAAGAAAAACTAATTATTATTTTAAGGATACTTTTTGTCAGTGCAAATAAAAACGCGGGTGGAAGAATTAGGATTACAATAAAGCATATACAGATATTTAATTATTAAATTAAATACTAAAGCTTTATCCCGCGGTTTCACCCGTGGGTTTTCAGCGATAAAAACTATGTCCGTTCTTTTTTGTACACAACACTACAATTTTTGTACAGAAATTTCATCCAAATTGGTTCATTGGTTTAGGCGTGAAACTAAAGACAAACAGACGGACAGAGTAACTTTCGCATTTATAATGCTAGTAAAGGTTTTGATACAGTTATAGTAGTTATAATAGTAAATGACTTAAAAATATTCTATATTTTAGGTACAATTCGGCACGCTCAACGACTATTTCAAGGCGTTACATGAAGAGATGAAAATGTCAGATTTTCCTGTACTGTCCGGTGATTTCTTTACCTACGCGGATAGAAATCAACACTACTGGAGTGGGTACTACACTTCTAGACCTTTCTATAAGAATATGGATAGAGTCTTGTTGGCCTATGTAAGGTATGTTAAATTAAAATAAATAAATCATTTATTGAACTTTCTTATATAGACATATATCTTTTAGACCTCAAACTAGGACAGTCTGTTGTATTTTAGGGTCTACCTTCCTTTGAAATGAGAGTTATTCTGAATAATTATCAACTATTACTTCTAGTAATATTGTACATAACAATTTTGTCGCACAAAACAAAAAGATAGTTTCGTTTTCATGTCTTGTAAAATCTATAAAATTAATTGAGTGTTCATGGTAAATGTTTGAATGGTTTTCCTCGACAATTCTATGTAACGATTCCATATAACAAAACGTTTAATTACATAACTTACGTAAGGTGGTCGTCATATGTTAATCCAATCTAGTTGTCGTCATTCATTTCATTAGTAGTCAAAGAAGATTTATTTAAGTGGTATATGTTATATTTTTAAATAATATGAGTCGGAGACTAATTAACTCCTTATTAATAATAGAAGTCGCCGAAAGTGTCAACAAAAAAATATTTTATTCTGATATTGTTTATCTCTTCTATTGTGATAAACATTATTACTGTCTATTTAATATTTATAACAACGACAACCAATCATAAAATAATATATAATAGCATCGAAAAGATATTTTTTTCATGAACCCACATAAAGATTTACTTATTGACTTCCTGATTCCGTATATAATCTGTTCCCGTAGGATTCTGGGGATAAAAACTATCCTATGTCATTCCTGGGGTTTCAAAGAATCTCTGTACAAAATTTCATCTAAATCGGACTTAATATACGGATAAACTACAGAATGGTTTCGGAACCTATTCAATACAAACAAACAAGTCTTTCCTCTTCACAATATTATTATAGATTATGTAATCAAGTAAACGTTTTCAGAGCGGCGGAGATAATCACGTCACAAGCGGTGTCCTCCCGCTCGGTGACGTACATCCTCTCGCTGCAGCTGCGCGACCGCGTGGAGCGAGCGCGGCGCGCGCTGGCGCTGTTCCAGCACCACGACGGCGTCACCGGCACCGCGAGGGATGACGTCGTCGTCGACTATGCCAAGAAGTTTGTGTTTTATTTTATTTCATTTTATTTTATTTTATTTTATTTTATTTTATTTTATTTTATTTTATTTTATTTTATTTTATTTTATTTATTGACCAACCAATGTTTGAGTACAATAATACTTATATCGAAACCTAGATGTAAACTTCTTGATTAAATGTATCAAACAATTATAGGTTGATACAGCATGCCGCCAACAGCCTGTATTTCCATCCCATTCCTCTCCCATCCAGTTCCACTTCTTTTCCCAACTTCCTATCATTAATCCTCTCCGTGTCCCCTCCCCTTCCTCCAAGTCGGCAAGGCATCTGCGACATTTTATGTTGGAGATGTTCATGGGCTGCGGTCAGTCACTTAACATCAGGTGAACCGTATGCCCCGCTTGTCTACTTTAACATAAAAAAAAATACAGCATGCACAATATTATACAGAGGAAAACTTTTTTAATAATTACAATAATGAGAGACTATGTAGGCCTTACACAAATTTTGATACATTTATAAATAAATAAAAAATTAAAAATATTCCTGGACATTTAACACAACGCCATCTAGTCCCAAACTAAGCAAAGCGCACTATGAAACTGAATAACTGATAGACATACTTAAACAAATATTTTTTTTGTAAATACATATATACTATAGATAAATGCACACCCAGAAAGAATAATACAATGTTCATCATATCGTTATTTTCTACTCTTGGGGATTTAACCCACACCCTCCGGTGCAATAGACCATTGCTGTATCCAATGCGCCAATCGGGTCGTCACGTATTTTTTTAGCATCGCTTTTTTCTTAGGTGATGTTTAGTGACTGACCGCAGCCCATGAACATCCACAACGTTAGTGTCGCAGATGCCTTGCAGGCTTGCAGAAAGGAGAGGATTAATATTATATAGAATAAAAAATAATTCACATAAACCAGCATTCGATGGAAAACTTTTGTTTCTTATTTACATTAATTATTTTCTTATCAGAAACATGAGATATAATACTATACTCACTAAACTAAACATTGATAAATGTAATTAAAGACTTTTTACACCATTTTCACGTTTTAATTGTTTTGCATTAATTATTTTTATCAGCCGGTGATCGCATGCTATGAACATGAATTTATACCGACATAAGAAATAATTGATTGTATCAAGCTTACCATAAACCTAAGCATGATATCTAATATCTGGCCAAAATTTTAAATATTACTTATGGATATATAATCACAAATACCAAATTTACAGAATCTTCTTATATATAAAAATGAATCACAAAATATGTTGATAAGCGCATAACTCAACAACGACTGGACCAAATGGCCAATTCTTCTTTTTAAATGTTCGTTGAAGTTCGAGGATTGTTTTTGCGGCGAGAATTTTTTTTTATATAATTCGTGTAATTGCAAGGTCCACGCGAGCGAAGCCGGGACGGAAAGCTAGTTCATTATATTTATAATAAACCTTCAACATAGAGTACTAAATATGTATTTCTTACTAGGTTACTCCAAGCAATAAAAGACAGTCAGTCCGTGATCCAACAAGCGGCTTACTACCTACTCAAGCAGCCAGCCATTCAGGATCAGACCCATGAGGATATCTACTTCGATGTGGACGATATCTGGCAGCACCACGACGAGATACCGGCGAGGATCACCATAGCCCTGGATGAAGTGTCTCCATCCAGGAGGATAGTGCTGTATAATGCCCTGGCCTTCAAGAGGCAAGAGATCTTGACTATTATGGTCTCTTCGCCACATGTTGAGGTAAGTTTCTTTAAGAATTGTTGTCATTAGTAATAGAAATTGATAAATAGAATGTCTGAAGGAAGAA
>LQNK01001403.1:237086-265694 GCA_001586405.1 Phoebis sennae
CCTTCTGATCTATAGACCTTGAATGCGAGCGAAGCCGCGGTCAAAATGTAGTAATCAACGAATAAATGATTTATATGACTTGTTTATTATTATTAACGCAGATATGACACACAAAAACTGCAAGACAACAACAGCGGCGCGTACCTGTTCATCCCGGACGGGCCGGCGCAGCAGTTCAACCTGGACGCGTACCCCGAGCTGGTCATCACCGAGGGGCCCTTCAAGGCCAGCCTGTACACCGCGCTCATAGGGCCCAAGACCGCGGAGATCATATTGGCTGTATGTATGACGTCACATAAAAAAAAAACATTAAAAAGTCACGACGTATTGTAGTCCATTGAAAAGTTACATTTGGGTATGCATTTCTCAGAGGACGCAATTTTTTTTATAGATGTCTAGGGGGGGGTTAGGGAAAGCTTAAGTTTGTGGGGTTGCAAGTTGCAACCCTTGTCCCTCGGCCGCCATCTTGGAAAAAGGGTTGCATATGGTTTTTACGGTTTATCTGACAAACTATGGCCAAAAATATGTAACATTTCAATGGCCTATTGTAATAACACCTGTAAACATTTGCATAACTATTCGATCATATTAAATTAACGAAGCCTTGTCGACCATTTTCATTATTTTTTACGTATTTAGGTACATGTTCTGAATGTCCTGTAAACAAATGAACTATGTAACACCTTATATATTCCGTTGCGGGACGTACATTAATTTATTTATTATTAGCCTTCTCTGTAATTATTTTTTTCTGATTGATTGATTTTCAAGATTCTCACCACCAATAGTTGAAAAAGAAACGTGCTCCTGAATTTTCAACCGACTTCCCAAAAAAAACGAGAAGGTTATCAATTAGATTTGCTAGTTAGGTAGCTTGATATAAAGCTAGCTTCCCTATCAATCTTGCTATACTAAATATCGTTTTCCAGGTGTCTGTATACAACAACCCGTCGTTACCGCAAACGGAGGTGGAGATCAGCAACACGTTCATGATAGACCCCAAGGTGGACGACCTGGAGCTGGCCATGAGGTTCTCCACCGGCATCAAGAACGGAGACGTCTTCTACACCGATGTTAATGGCATGCAGGTTTGTATGCTGTCTTGAAATTGCTAATTTTTCTTTCTAAATAGTGATGTGTGTACACATATTTTATTAAGATTATATATCTTAGGATTTATTCATTAAGGGCATGGAACATTTCTTAGATGTTTTTAACAATTGTTTCTAAATATTCTCATTTTATATCTATAAATTCAAAATGTAAAAATTGTGAACTTTTTAAATTCAAAAGAATCATTATATTTTTTATCACCAGGTTAGCAATTCTTATGCTATTTTAAATTTAGATGATCTAATATCTATGTGATTTTATTATATTTTCATGACTACATGCATATGAAATTAAAAAAGCACTAGTTTAAATGTTTATTGAGATCAGTGTGCTTTATTTTTAATTGACTGAGCGAAACGAGGCAAGCGAGTTTATTTATTTTCTTATAAATTATTACAGACTTTGAGACCGGAATAGGGCTAGAACCCAAACTTTTTTAAAGACAAATTTGGAATTCATGCAAAATGTTAATAAATTTTACCGATTTAGTTGAATGAGAAACTCATTCTATTTAAAATAAAAAAAAAAATAAAAATATATTCATGATAAAATTTCAAATATTGTTCCACAGATGATAAAGAGACGTTACTTCGACAAGCTGCCTCTGCAGGCGAACTTCTACCCGCTCCCGGCGGCGGCCTACATAGAGGACGAGGCCACGCGCCTCACTCTGCTCACGTCCACGCCGCTAGGTGTCGCTGCACTGCAGCCTGGGCAGATTGAGGTTAGTTATAACACAAATAGGTAAAGAATAATAATAATAATCGATTTACTAGTTGTGCGCTCTCGTTCAAAGTAATCGGGACTTCTATAACGCACTCATTCTTCCTTATGTTGTTTCGGTGAGAGTGTACAGCCGCCATGTGTACAAAAAGATGGTAGTACTAGCTGGATTGGTCACATTAGCCACAACGTAGCATACACGTTTTAGTGTCCAAGGGTAAACCAATAAACATGTTCCGTTCAACAGAAAACCCATCTTAATTTATTTATTAATTTAAACCTTTACTTAATTGGGATTGATTTTAATGTGTATATGCCATAGTTGCCATAGCATGTTCAAATAATTTACCAAATAGATTACTGAGCTTCGAATTTGATTGATAAGGACTGATTAAATAAAAAAAATCGGATCAATTCATCAGTCGAATTCCCCTGTCCCTGAAATTGGAATATATTTTTTTCACGGCTAAAGAAATCTTTACAGATAATGCAAGACCGCCGCCTGTCGCGCGACGACAACCGCGGCATGAACCAGGGCGTGCTGGACAACGTGCGCACGCGGCACACCTTCAAGCTGCTCGTCGAGCACGCGCACGCACCCTGCTCGGTACGTACGCTGGTGTGATGATGAAATGTAATGATATAAAAATAATGCTGATTGTGGACATAGGTCATTATGAGGAATTAAAGTATTTGATTATTCTTTTTTGCAACTGGTGACGACCAATTTTTTTTTATTTATTTATTCAAAAATCTATGAAGATTTCAATGAGAAACAAATGGAATTAATGATTTAAGTTTTACATATCTTTAAACTCAATTACCTATGCTGATAGCAACCTCGCCATATGACTTGTTGGGAAAGTAGAATTCTATTATTAAACTGGTGTTTACTTGAGTAGAGTTGCGTTCCAGATTTACAAAGTTGCAATTGCCACATTGTCAATTTTGATATGACTATTAAAATTTAGTTAAATCAAAGGTCCTAAAATTTATATTATTTAACAATTGTCGTCTTTAAATAGTGACTTAATAATTTTAGCGTAAGAACCTGGATCAGCCGAGCGGCTTCCTGACGCTGGGCGCGCACGTGTCGGCGCAGACGCTGCTGCAGCCGCTGACGCGCATGCAGTACAGCGCGGACGAGAACTCGCCGCGGCCCGCGTACTCGCGCGCGCTGCTCTCCGCGCCCGACCTCGTGCTCGCCTCCTACCGCGAGCACGTGGCCGCTAAGGTGAGTCACTTACAGAGAAAAGAGAAAATAATAAGGAAAAACTAATTGCGTTTCTCCGTATGCTTCACTTTACCCCACCTCACTTTCGACGACCCGATTGGCGCAGTGACGTGGCAATGGTCTGTTGCACCGGAGGGTGTGGGTTCAATCCCCACGAGTAGAAAATTATTATGTGATGAACAAATTTCTACTGTTAATTTATTTATAGTATGTATGTATTTACTAAAAAAGTATGTCTATTAGTTATCTAGTTTCCATAGTACAAGCTTTGCTTAGTTTGGGACTAGATGGCGTAATGTTAATTGTCCCTGATTATTTATTTATTCACCTCTCAAAGAAACCTTAAAGAATTTTACATTTTATTTAACTTTAAAGAAAACGGAGACTAAAATGGACGTAAATCTCCTTCCCCACTCTAAACTTGATATCGATCATTCCTTTACTTAGTGCAGATCTATCAGATTCTTGAAGCCTAGAAGCAATTGCTATAGTTTAAGTCCACATACAAAGGCTATAGAAGAACCAGGAAAATAAACACATAATTACAAAAAATATTTTTTTTTATAAGATCATTTATCTACCCTATATTTTTGTCGTCCAGAATAAAGATGGATCAACCTACCACGGCATGGGGTTGACGCTGCAACGGGTGCAGCTCGAGAAATGCTACGGTAGTCGAGCTGTCTCCAAGTTTTACACTCCCAGCGATGGACAGGTGAGATTATGCTTTACAGTTTTATTTAGCCCGTGTTTATAAATGTAATTTTTTTTAAATAATTATAATTGTCAATCATACGCTAAATCTAGGCTTAGTGATGTTGGTTAATGCACATTTTTTAAACTATTCTCCTATTTTAGTAAAAGTCCCCTTCAAATTAAAGTACAAACATCTTTATTTTTTTTGTTTTTTAATACAAGGAAAAACAACATAATACGATGTTCACTTATCAAAGTAACAACCACTGAGGTTTACATTTATGGTCACACATAATAATTATTTTGATTAACAAATCAGATTTACCTGCAATTTACAAAAGAACAATATGTCCGCTTCTAGTAACAATTTGGATACATAATACTGTTTTAGTTTAATTCTTCCATAAATCCTCAGGTGCAACTAACAGACCTGATAGACGTGCAACCGGAGCGCGTGTTCGACAGCTCGCTCACGTTCCTGCACGTGCGCGGCCCGCTGCCGGACGCGCTGCTCGTGCTGTGTCCCATGGAGCTGAGGTCCGTCTTCATCAACATGACCCTGAAGCACGGATGAACACGGAGTGGTTTAGTGGTACGGCTCTGACTGATTTATTGTATACGGACCGTTTATTAATCACGTAATGTTCGTAAGGGGGGGGGTTATATAAAATCACGAAATTTGCCAGGGTGGNTATTAATAAATCACGTGTATTTAATTTTTCAACATACTTCATAGATAATAAATTAAACGTGATAAAGAAAGATGTGGGGGGTAATCTTAAACTAAGGCGGAGGGGGAAAAGACAGAAAAAAATATCACGTGATTAATGGAACTGGAATTAATAGCCCCATAGCAGTTAGGGTGAAATCTTAATATTTTCTGCAAAATAGTCTCCCTAACACTATAATAACTATTAAGTAATATGAGACGCAGTCTGAAAAGCAATGATAGTGAATATATAATATAGATTGTATGGATAACTGAAGTTAATTGATGTGGCCAACTTTTAGTAACCATTTTATTAGTTAATCACGTCATTATTGGGATAATTTTAAGATTTTCCTGCCAAAAAGACATAAGGGACTGAACTCGGTCATGCTTTGATTACATTTTTTCGATTTGTAGAATATAAAGAAGTAGGTTTAAATTAGAGATATAATAATAAGAAATAATTCCGTTTATAGGCAAGACTATCCATTCTTTATGTCCATTTTGGCGCCCTGGAATTCCTATTAAAAGCACATTATAATAAAATATTATAGATTCGCGATATATACATACTATTTTACGAAGGACTCTCATAACATTTTAAATTAACTCGTTTCAGGAAATATAAAAAACGATTCAACTATGATTTGAGACGTTTCTTAAAATATTATATTAGCAGTTAAATGAATCATCAATCTTTTCAGCTGACGGTACTGGTTCAAGGCGAAGCCCTTTATAATCCCATTCTTAAAACGCACGCCTAATAAATATCTATAATTGTCTTTGATAAAACCTTGTGACAGTTCTCAATGGAGTAAATCCCTTTAAGGAGTCCCATAAAAATAGTATGTTACTTTGTTATTTAGTTACCTATTTTTATATTTTGTTGGTTCTTATATAAACTATTGAAAAATAAAGTTGATAAGTCAATGATGAGTAATATGAGGTCGGTTTTGATAATTTTAGGTAAATTTAAATTGCTAGTGATCCAATTGTTTGTGATTTGCCGGGAATGTTTTGTAAAATTCCTTTGTGGTAAATATTATTTTATCATTATTTTTCATTTGTTTTTATACAAGAGTACGCCGTGGGCATTAATCCAATAAATCGGCAATAATTAAATGTTTTAAGTGGCAAATATTAATAGTTGTCTATGAATTGCATTAAGTTTCTAGAAAATTCGATTAGACTATAATATGAGATAGAGCCGATGGTCGTACTTTCACTAGAATTATTTAGTTAAAATATTTTTCAGATAAACCTTATTATTGGGTACCAATTAAATGTTGGTTACTTTTTCCTATTTAATGTAAGATCGTGATTTTTTATTTCAATTCAAAATATTATTATACTTGTATCATAGTTTTTGTGTGATGTAGTATTGAAATATTGGTTTATAAATTAGTCTTAATAATATTTAAGAATTGTAGTTTCCTTTATACATGATTATTCATACACATAAAAAAAATATTTTATTTTATATCAATAAAAACAAGCACAAAATACCTATAGTTGTGATTTAAGAATCGTTATACATTAAGTACATGATAAAATATTTCGTAATATGATCTCGGCACTTAAATACTGTAAAATATGTATTCGTATGTAATTGTAGTTATTTTTATGGATAACTTGATCACAAGCTTGAGTGTAAATTTTACAATTTCGTGTAAATAAAGTCTATAATATATCTGGAAAAAAATGATTTTTATTTACTAGTGTTTAATATATACTGAATACCAATCCCATATACGATATCATAGTAGAACTGGTAAACATTGTACAAATGTATATTATACATCTATGTACAGCAATAATCCTGCGCCGAAATTTGTTTCCACTCAAAATCATAAGGGTTATGAAATAATAACACAAAATAAGCTTGTTATATAGCATTTAATATACCATAATACTATTAACGAATTATCACAGCACAGTTAATAATTCTTCTAATGTATTGTGTTACACATTATTGATACTGGCAATAAATACATTAATGCAGATTATCAAGCTAGTCATATAACTGTTACAATAGAGGTCACGCGATTTTGAATTATTCTACTTGAAATGCGAGTTGCATTAATAAATAAATTACACACCTAATCTCAATTCTGTTTATTTAAGCTAAGCCTCCACAAGTCGGTATTGTACGCATCGGATTCTTTATTATTATTAGTATTGATTGCCTCGTTTGTCTACTGGTTGTATCTTTGACTACAGATTGAGGGTCTCTGGTTCGATTCCATAAATGAAATTTTTCCAACGAAATGTCGCAAAAGCAACCTTAAGTCTGGAAGTTGACGGAGTTGGAACACCGCCGTGCCTCGAAAAGCACGTAAATCCTGCGCCTGATTGTCGGTCTACTGTCCCATCGTATTATGAGAATGAAGGAAAAGAGAGTGTACCTGTAATTGCGCACATACTTGTGCAATATACTGTCCTAACTCCCTGTGTACCTGGCTGATCTCTGTTGATATTGGCCACCACGACCGATATTACAATTCATGAAATCCGACAGGTACCATGCCAACATATGGATATTTAGCTTAAATAACAGGTCTAACGTATGAAATTTATAACATTATTAAAATTTCACTACAGAAAACAAATGCTTTTTGAATTGACACAAATAATAAAATAACTAACATATACCGCTTTTCTTAGCCTATGTCTTTTTTACGTTATAAATACTTTAAATAATACAATGGAGGCAAGTAAAGCATATACTGGTAAAAGTTAAATACAAGGTCTGAAGTGTGGAATGGAGAATTGGAATTTGCATAAGAAATTCAATAAAATAATTGTTTTACAAATTATTGCACCGCAAGGTTATAAAGTTTGATAAATTCAGTATAATGCCTTAAAAATGTTCACATCAAACATACGTACTAAACACAATTGCGTATTAAACTCCGATGAAATATTTTTTTAAAACGACGGAAGATACCCTTGAAACTATTGATTTACAGTAAACCAGTTTTTACGGAAGACAACATGTTGATTAGACTTCTAAATGTACATTAATTAAGTTTTTATATAATCATAAACGTGACCACAAACAATTCAATTTGAAGGTCAATCATTGTATAGCTTTGTTTATATGTAAATGAAATGAACCGTCAAAGTCCGAATATCAGTGGTGCTAATATTATAAATGCTCTATTTGTCTCTCCTTTACTGTACCGATTTGGATGTTATTTTGTACAAAGATAGTTGGAGACTCGAGAAAGTACATAGTAAAGCTTTAATCCCGGAAATCCCACGAGAACGAGAGAAATACGCGGTACAAAATGTTAAATACTATCTAGTGATTCTATTAAACTTTCAATTCAATGATAATTTAATATGATACTTTGAGTATGTTATTAGAGGGCGATTTTATACATTATTTTCTTGAAGTGATGGCACAATACTATCACACGTCATTTAGTTCAAGTGTTTCACATCGAAAATTCTTTGGCTATTTCCTTACAAAGATACTTAAAGCTACTGAACACAATACTTCACAGCCGCGCTCGGGGCGACATCTGCACTATGACCGGATTGTTATCCAGTACTAAGGAAAGCTTCGGCAATATGGAGCTCACTAATTGATGACATTGCTGCATTATTGTAGGGACCACTTCGTATATTACTTCTTGTTCCCTGAAAAATTAAAACATTGTTTTGATTGTAAAAACATAATTTTAAAACCGTAGCACAACTGCAAAATATGGCTAACCAATTAAAGTACATTTACAGAATATTATTTCTACAACTAGATTAGTTCACGTCTGTTCAATAACAAATTAATATTTATATTTCTATGTGATAGCAATAAGTTGATCTTAATCAACTTTCTAGTATGCATTTTTACAAATAACAATAAAAAAACACTTTTCTTAAAATCAAGTAATGGCTAGATGCATGTTATAATAAATTATATAATTAAAAATTCATAATTTTTACCTTCGATTCTATAAACTTCGAGTTTAATTGATTTATTACTCATTATTCCTCATAATCTATTCAATTAATTTATGTTTAGTTTTTGTAGGCTTAATGTGAAACTTATAAATTAAATCTATCGTATATCATGTTGGGTTTTTACCGACTTTTTTAATCGTATTATACCATTAATTAATACGACATAAGTAAGAATGAATAGCATTATATGTTTGTACCTGAATATTAGAATGAGATATTTTTACGTTAAAAAGTTAAGGCTCATATCCCTCTCTAGTCTCCTAATCAGCTTCACACAAAACGCTGCTACAGTTAATAAATAAATAAATATAGTTTGTATATTTCGAAATTTAAGTTAAAAAATGGACCAAAAACATGTTAATATAGAGACTCAAATGAGAAGTTAAAGGTCAATAAATCGGGGAGATGAATCTAACGAAAAATTTATATTACAACGCTAGTTCCAGTTCGGAGCGAACATCTAGTAATAAGTACATACGTCTTATGCCTGTGCAGCGCGCCGGCCAGCACGAGCCCCTGCACGCAGTTGGCGGCCGCGTCCAGGCTCAGGCTGTAAGGGTGCCCTCGCTGACTCTCCACTAACTCTTGCACTAGGCGGAGGGCCGCTTTGTGTTCACATTTATTGCACTGAAAATATGAATATACATATGGTTTTATCACATAATTATTACACTGAAAATATGAAAATCCAATAACCTCGCATGAATTATTCGTTCACTTCATTAGGGATCACAATTCACAGTCAAGGTGAACGTTACAATACGATACTCATTGTATAGTAAAATTCATCCACGAAGACGCGCCCCACTATTTTTCTTAATCGTTGATAGTATGTATGCAAGCTTCCGCTTGTGTGATGTTTTATAGATACACACCCATTACCAATGTGTGCAGAGACATAAGATAACGAGGACAAAGAATTGCGATTATAGTAAAATATATTAAAATAAGAAATTGTGGGGCGCGTAGTAGCGGATGGCGTTTTCCTTATACCCCGTCTTATTTATCATTCCATCAGATTGATTATTTTAGTTGTTCACATTTTATTAAATCAAAAATTATATTGCTTCTAACATATAGAACTTTTATGTACTTTAAATGGGATTTTATTGCCTTATTATATATTTAAAAAAAATAAAAAAGGGAATAAAATCTCTGACTATAATTTCGAACGTTATCATATAAGCACAACAGCAAACAGCATTACAATAAAAATCCATAGGAAAAATTTTGTTTCTGTTCAGAAAGAAACACATTTTTACTTTTCAAAAGTAAAAAAAGAGTTGTTTTTTCTAAACATAAATTACGTACAATTCCATCAAGAAGCAACATAATTAAGTATAAAGTATAGAACACTATTACCTTGCTCATAACCTCCACACACGCTAACAGCGTACTAAGAGCTGGCAACACTGCGCACTGCAGCAGGTACTGCACCCTACCACCATCCCCGCAACTAACAGTGTTGCCATCCGACAACACCACGCGCTTATTCACGCAGTACTCGAACGCTTTGTTGAATGTCTGTCAACCGTAAAAAATCGACGCAAGGCTTAATATTATGTAAACATTTTTTTTTCTATTATGGTCGCAATCAAATAAATTTATGCAGCTTAATGACATTTTTACATTATAATTACTTTTTTTTATCAGCCAATATTTTAATTTTAATTGACAATGTCTATTAAAATTAAATATCATTTTTATAAATTTTATATCATTATCAATATCATTTATGAATATAAAATTTTTAATCAGGCACACAATATTTATTTGGAAAAATAAAGTATGATAAAATGTTCTGTATTTAAGTAACAAAGGATTGTTCGAAATGTTATCATAAAAATACATTTTAAAAACAGTAAAACTATAAAAATAAAATCAGAATATCTAGTAAAATATGTTAGGATTGGTTATACTATTATCAAATGCCCCAGTTAAACTTTATTTACATAGCTGATAAGTAAATTCAATGCTATAGAAATAGAAAAAAAGATAAGAATTTTACAAAATGTATATCTTAGTTTGCAAAAACTTAAAAATCTGTTTACTTACCGTGATTTCATTTTCTTCAATGTGAAAGAATTCATGTCTTAGTAATTTTCGGATGCGACTGTAGTCTGCATACAGCTCATCTGTAAAAGAATATTTTTTTATGATAAAGCAATTTAAAACCATTCAGGAATTTATTTCCGTTCAGTTGTTTTTGTTGTTGTTTTTTCGGGTTGTCTTATGACGTCACAATATCTTAGTAGGTAAAATAAATTATACTACTGTTTCTTATTATAATTACTTTTTCTGATATTTATTATTTACTTTATTAATTTTCTGGTCTAATGGCCCGCCAATCTTGTGGGTTGGTCATAGATTTTGGCCCATTTTGTTTGAGGTATAAAACAATATTCTACAGTTAAGTAAATAAAAGTTTTATTTTAAAATTCGTAATTAATTTTGTTTTATGTGAACATACGCTCGAAATTAAACGCTCTTAATTACTTCCTTTAAGTAACTTATTTTAAGAAATATATCTGTATTTTTAATGCAATACTTGAAGCAAAGCAAAAAATTGTCTTCAAAAGAAGACAATTTTTTTTATTTATTTTATGAGGCTATACTCGTGTCTTTTCTAAGTATATAAAGTAAAACTAAATAATTCGACGCACGAATTTGAACCTTACTTTTGCAGCGACTCTATGACGTCGAGACAACACATTATATTATATGCCCACAAAAGTTCTGTTAATAAAGTTCAGGGTCTGAATCAACTGAGTACCAATAGACTTGGACAAAACACATTCCATCAACAAATGATATGATTTTCAACCGCTCCACAACGCTCACAGTTATTAACACTCCCTTTAATAAAACCAAATTTAAGACTATAGCTTACAACAAATCTGCAGCACTGGGTTCATGTACAGCTGGAGTTGTATTGTTAACACTTGTTACACAAGGTAAAGGCATAATTACGCAAATCTCACCTCTATTGACGCTGGCTCTCTGCACAACGAGGTGGATGATGGCGGGCGGCGCCAGGCAGTGCAGCACTGGGTTAATGTACAGCTGCAGTTGTATTATGGGCACCGCGTTAACCATCGTCTCCGCTTTTAACTTGTGCCCTGAAAAAATATTCCATTATAGAGAAATGTTTAAGTCTTATATGGCGCAAATATAGTTTTTTTTAAAACAAGTTTTTTTTAATAATGTCAACGCATAATTATGAATGAGCTGTTGTGAAAATGTTTTGTGCGTAATATATTGCCATTAAGTTGTCGGTAACAATAGATATGAATAAGCATAAAGTTCTGTACTCGTGATAAAAGTGTAACATTAGTTTTTTAAGGTGTTTTTTTTAAATTCTTTATTGCACAAGTAGAAATAAAAATTAGATAAGTAGAGAACAATGTGGTGCAAAAGGCGGCCTTATTGCCTAGAGCAATCTCTGTTTTATTTTTTTATCTTCTAATTGTTATCAATTATAATTATGAAGTCATCATATGATAATTCTCACTTTACAATTTTATAATTTTAAAATACTTCAGTATATCATGAAAACAAATCTTTACCCAGTGCTATACTTTGTATCCCTTTATTAAACCCTTAGAATTATTCATTAAAATTTTCCATATTGTTATTATGAAGGCTGTTGGCTATCACAACGGCGTATTTTGACCTTTGCACTACTTTCATATTACAATGTAACAACACCTAGTGTGACAATTAGAATTATTATCTTGTTTGATATTAAAAGATAAAATAGTACTTTATTTTTAGTTAGTAACTGATATGTGATTAAAGTATTAATTTGATATTGATAAAAAAGAAAAAAATCAAAATTTGTTGGGGGTTATAATACCCCAAACGAATAGTAATTTTTATTTATACGTAGTAACTTATATTTTCTTGCACAAACGTGTCGAAATTATTTTAACATTTTTTTTCCTGTGGAAAATATTACGAAATTTGCACTTCTAGGCTACCTGCCTACATAATATCGAGTAAGATAAACCTATAACTCTAAAAAAAAAACGTGACTATCTATATCTATATTATATATCCTTAAGTTAAAAAACTACCCACCTTTCATTTTCTTCTGCACGTCAGCATTAACATTCATCAGGGTGCTGGACACCATCCTGAGTCTCTTATCTCGATCCAATCTCATCATGGTCCCATGCACCATCATGACTCTCTGGACGCTACTTCTCACATCTTTCTCGAACACTGTCGCCCCGAGATCCCTTAATACTTCTATCAAATAATCCACTTCTGATATCACGTCTTCGAGTTCCAGTACTTTACTTCGATATAAACTCTCCATAAGGACTATAGATATTAGATTCGTGATCGTAACCACGGTACTCTCTTGTTGTAACGTGACCACGTGGTCGGCAACCCTTTGCACTAGTTTCGTTTCTTGCTCAGTCAATTGTTGCAAATCTCGTGGTTTTAGCGTTTCTGGTGAAAGCGCCGTATTGCCTAAGCATTGTTTCAGAGACATTGGAGTGCCCAGATTTATATAGATGTTCCCGAAATGATCGTTTAAGGTGCGCAGTGCCTTCAGTAATCCCTGGAATTAATTTTTACATTAAATGTCGAAGGAAACTCATACGAGTAAATAAAATTGTTTGCTAGCAAATAATTTGTTTGTAGTTCGCATGGTATGTAAACATCTGATTTAAACAATATACGCTTAAGAAAACTAACTCTAACTCTTGAATGATTCTTGGCCTTATTAATATAAGAATTTTCATAGTATTCATTTTATTTTTAATATGTTTTTCCGCATTATTAAAAAAATACGTAGTACTAATAGAATAATTACAATTAGCTTTAGTGCGGAAGAAATAATCAGTCGAATGACGTAAAAAATACTAATCCTAACAACATATTATGTAACCTTTATACATAACATAAATAGTAATAAGGTGTGTATATAGGTAATATTAAGTAGAAATACAAAGAGTTAAGGTATATTTAAATTATAATTTTATTTTCAAAGCACTCTTATCTAGAGTATTGAAACTAACGTGGAAACTAAAATAAACAATAACTTGTAAACACACAAGTCGATTTACATTGTAAAACAAAACTGAGCAAATGCCGTATACGTGTTTAACACCGCATAAATATTTAAGTTCCTATAATGATCGTAATGTGTTTATGCAATTATTAATTTGATAATTACCTCGTTATTTCAAGGTTCATTTTTATTTTAACGTAATTTATCTGGACATTAAAATATTAATCATACGTTATCGTATTTAGTCGTAAACTCCTATCAAAAAAATCAAGTTACCGTAAGAATCCTTTATTAGCCATTAATAATGGAGGATGCTAATTGTAAAAGATTTATTAGGATTTATTTTACGGTCAAATTTAACTGAATCAACGGTTTTTGTAATGCATTGTCATGGTGGCCCATTTCAACAGAGACAACCAAGTACCCAGGAAATAGGTTAGTGCACAAGTATGTGCGCAGACACAGCCGCCCTCTATTCCTTCGCTAGGAGGCAAGAGATAAACTTGTCTCCTGATTACACTGCTGGTTATAAATCAGGGATGTTATGGGTATGGCATATCCGTATGATATAGAAATAGTTTAAAATACCGGATTCGGTTACGGATATGAAAATATTTCGGATTATCCGTTAGTTTCGGTTATGGATATTAATTACATTTTAGAATACCAACAATAAAATACGAAGGAGATAGGTTAATAAGACATAACACAGTATGCAAAGGACACGGGCGGCTTGTAACTGTGACAACGGATCCCATTTAGACTCCACCCCTAACCAAAATTATCCGAAACTTTTATATCGGATTACGCTTACGGATACATTTTTATATCGGATATTCGATAGTACGGATACCTTAGAAGCTCCTTAACATTCCTATATATAAATACTAGCTTTCCGCCCGCGGCTTCGCTCGCGTGGACCCGGCAATTCGCGGCAATTATTCGAATTTTTCTCACCTTTTATACCTCCCCTGGACCTCCACGAATAATTCAAGACCAAGATAAGATAAATCCGTTCTGCCGTTCTCGATTTTTAGCGAGACTAACGAACAGCAATTAATTTTTTTATATATAATATATATAGATATGAATGTCCTCACCCCGGTCGTCTCCTTGGGCTTGGGCACGCCGAGGTGCTCGTGGGCGAAGAGGCTCTGCTCCATGACGCGGTCGTAGCTGATGTTGACCGGCACTATGGTGATGTCGCCCACCTCGCGCGCGAAGTACGGCACCAGGCTCATTGCCAACATGCCTGGTAACCGATACAAATAAATACAATACAAATACAAATTCATTTATTGGCTTAAAAAACACTTGGTACAATAGTAAATGAATCCATAGGCTCCCGAACTAGTTAAATAAAAACTGTATGTCGGGAGCCAGTGGCTTCTCCCAATTAAAAAGTACATTGAGTGTTTACTTTTTAAACAAAAAGTGAAATATATATAAAGAACTTAATTGTACAAAAAAAAAATTCTAAATATTGCGCACGCGTGTAATAGATAGTCGATAGTTAGTCACCTCTTGGTGGAAATGCTTTTTGAAATATTGAAGACTTTTTTGCTCGTAAATTGAATGTATGAAATGAATAAAAATAAAAATTGTGGGAATAAAAACATGGAAATAAAATAAAAACAATAGGCGGCCTTATTGAAGCGATTTCTTTCAGGCAACCCCAAAGACAGAATTCATAGCAATTTGAACTATTGGGTAGAGTTAAGTGTAGTTAGTTGTGTGTAGTTAAGCAAAAAGGATCAAATCCACATCCAACTAGTTTCGAGATTTTTGACTTTGAAGTTTATTTACATCATAATGTTAAATACCCACTCGATACATGGGTTCATATATAGTAATTATATTAACGCACAGCTTTTTTATGTATGGGATGTTGTTGCTGATTACAAGTATCTACCTTGAAAATGTCTTTAATATTATGTGTAGCTCAATTTTGGTGTTGGTGTGGGTTGGATCCTTTCAGCTTAACTACGTCCAATTATAAAAAGTGAACTAATTCATTATGGAAATAGGGTATAAAGTGCCTTTATTTTTGTGCATTAAATTTATTTAAGGTGACTTACTGCACTATAAAAGTTTTAAAAACTTTAGAAATACAGATTTCAATAATTTGATAAAAATATGGTGATATCAAATTATCAAACACATTTTAAACGTTCTATAAAAACTTTATTGATAAATAATTTATAAATTAAGAAGACACGATTGTAATAATTACTATTTTTTGTCACAGTACTGAACAAAAAGACAAATTTATGCAAATCAACATTCACGAGTGAATTATAATAATAAAAATACTGCATAAGTTTTAAACAATTTTTCAAATTCCCTCTCCAATATGAATAAATACCTATTACACATAATATTTCATTTGTTTATCCACCTATTTCATAAACAAATCAAAAGTTATATGAACGTGAATTAATATTTCAACTTCTGCTAAGGAACTTGTGAAAATTATTTTGTGTAAAGGGTTTTCTGCCCCGGCAAACAGTGGCGCTTCAAGGAAAAACTCGGCTAAACATAGGTTACGTACCATACGGACCATACTTGGTAGCTCTTATTGCTTCTACTTCTCGCTATAAGCTCTTATTGCTCCTACTTCTCGTGCTCTCTAGGAAGAACTCGATGGTCGTCCTGCAGTGCGCGAAAAACGTGTGCACATAGAGCCATAGCGACCGCGTTATCTAAATATTTACAACTCTAAACATTACTTACCATACTTGGGTGGCAAGGTCTTATTGCTCCTGCTCCGTGTGCCCTCCAGGAAGAACTCGACAGGCGCGGCGTAGTGCGCGAGCAGCGTGCGCACGTAGAACTATAGCGACCGTGTATAAGAAGATCTAGATTACAAACAAGTAGGTATCTAAGTATTTACTAGTCTCTAAGACACTTACCATACTTGGGTGGCAAGCTCTTATTGCTCCTGCTCCGTGTGCCCTCGAGGAAGAACTCGACGGGCGCGGCGTAGTGCGCGAGCAGCGTGCGCACGTAGTGGCGCAGCGTGGCGGCGTACAGCGGCGCGCCCACGAGCGTGCGCCGCATGTAGAACGCGCCCGTCTCGCGCATCATCTGACCGACCACCGCCATTGAGTAGAAATCTACACAATATTTGTTCATTTGTTTATCTATTGTTTTATGGCAACATGACATAAATGAATAGATAAACAAATGACATAAATGATTTTTGTGAAATTACAATTACAGTTTTAGTGTTGTCACAATTACAGGCAACCACTACTAAATTAAATTACAAGTTAGATCGCAAATAAACTTATCTACTGCATCTGAGAAATATTATCAATTCCTCTTTTCCCTTTTGAATTATTATCCCTTCCCATCCTGCGACAGCCCAAGCCGAGGTTCGTGATCCCCTTCAAAGGGGGACGCCCTTAGGCATTTTGCTAGCCTAGGCGAACCTTCAGTTCACCTGAGGGGCGGGGCGCTACTAACTTTACAAATGTAAGCTCCACTCCTGATCGACGTCTCAACGGGCTAGCCAACTGTGCAGAATATATTAATATGTGCACTAGTGTGCGCGAAACCTCAGGTGCACTCTTTATTCCCTAACTCACGTTTAGATAATAAACACATTTGTCATATATAGATAATACTTTTATATAAACATTTGAGATAGATGTTACGAATAATGTGTAACCGTTGTAGATACCTAGTAAATTAAAAATATATTGAGAAGCCTACAAACAACTTTTAACAGTTTTATAATGAAATTTCATAATCCTCGCAAGAACAGTCGAATTTATATTATTATTTTTTACATATCTTCATAATTACATATATTGACAACGCTCAACTACGAAAGTATTTTTTTTTTTTGTTTACAAAATAAAAGTAAAAGCAAGGACATATTGTTCGGCATTGAGCATAAAAACCATACTCCAAGCTCCAATTCATAAAAACATCCATGTCTTATATATTTAAGTATAATCTATAATTATGTTTTTTTTTGCAAGAATAACCTTTAACCTTGTATGAGTATTTAACACTGCCAATAGCCTTGCCTGCCTTGGAAAGTTCAACGGAAACGCACAACCACATCGTGATTCGTTAGAAATTCTTATTTGGAAGTTTTTACCCGAGGGCTTTTTATGTATTACTTACTTACCAAAATATTCTATTATATTGTTTCCGAGTACATGACAAATTTAAATTTCTACATCTTTACTGTATGAAATTCTAATTTCACGTACTTACTGTTAATTGGATTATAAGCAATTTCCTAATTTTAAATTATATAAAATTAACTGATCCGCGCGGCTTCGCTCCCGTAGCATGATTTATATATAGCCTATAAAATATAACCTATGGTACATGTGGTGAAATATAAAAAATTATAATTAATAATCTTTCAAATAGCGAAAGAATTTTTAAAATCGGTCCAGTAGTTTATGAGCCTATTCATTACAACCAAACAAACAAACAAAGTTTTGCTCATAATGTTATTAATTTTAATGTAAATAACATCAAGTGTTTGCAATGTGTACAGAGATTGGCATCAGTATTATGTAAATGAATTTTCGAAAGGATTAAACATAGTAGTGCACGGAAAATTACGGACGCATAAATAGTTATATTATTAATATTATTTCCATTTATATAACTCAGTGAAACCTCCCTTGATCACTGGGTATCCGACAGTGAAACATTTTGTATCTTAATCATGGAAGGTTTAGCATGATGATTTTGTTTTATAACATTATATTTGTCATATTATGTTTGTATGTCATATTTGTCATTATATGTTATATTCTATACTACTATTATAAAAAGTAAACATTTGTGTTTTTGTATGTATATTTGTATTTTTTTTTCACCAATAAATAGCTGCATTTTCACTGAGTTAACAGCTAATATATTATGAAGAGAAATGATTTGATTGTTTGTTTGTTTGCACTTGTTAGAGTCGGCAACTACTGGAATAACCTGAAATTTTTTTATAATGTACTTTGTAATGAAAAAAGAGATAACTAAGGCATGAGTGTAACCGCTGAGTGCTGTTAATTTCGTAATAGTAAAATGCTACACAGTTAGGTTGACAGGAACAACATTTAAATAGAAGCAAACTAGATTTATCGGTTGAGCTCAATGATTTCTTATCACAGATCAATGATTTAAATTTGAAAACGATTAGATTTTTTAAACAAAACAATAATCAACATTATTAAGTATGAGTCAGATAGTGCATGAGTCTCTCATGACTATTTTATGCTATGGAAAAAAAAATATTGAGATTTTTCAAACAAAAAAGTCACAGTGGCAACCCAAATGAAACATTGAATTAATGTTAATAACGAAAAGATTTTTTTTGCTTTTTCCTTCTTTGACCTTGATCCGCAAAATTGTCTCTTTTCACTTATAATTCGAATTTTTTTTAAATGAATCAACTTTAAAAAAGAATGTATACAGACATAAAATAGTTTATTATAAATTATAATGATGGTGCAGAAATGATGATGATTCATATTAGCTCTGTGATCATGTAATTAACATGCTTAGTTGATGATGGACTAGCCTATAATAAATACACATACATTTTAAATACAACTACAATATAATAGCTAGATTAACTACATATTATGTGTGTTTTTTTTGTAGTAAAGCTAGTGTATTTGTATGTGTATAAATGTAATTGTATTCATTAGATTATGTTTTGAGAACATAAATTATAACAACATGTAATATTAACTAAAAAAAAACAAATAAAAAATATGCAGGGCATTATTTATATACAAAAATATACATTATATTGTACTATACTATACTTAAAATTTCAAACACAATAAAAAACAAGACTAATATTTTTATTACAGTTCATTCATATATTCAAATTATTAATAGAAATGCACTTACCCATTCCTGCAGCAACAGCTGGGAGCTCAATGTCATAGTGGTAACACAGGTAGGTGAGTACACAAAAATCGGCATAGCTCCTATGTGTGGGAAGGAACAGCACTGGATTCTCTCCCATGCTCTCTTTGAGCTAAAAATTATTATTAATAAACTAACAAAAAAAGTTAATGACTTATTTATTGAGATTGTACTTTTGGCATTAGAAATCGAAATTATACCCAATATCCATAACTTATAGATTTTTTCTGACATCATATTTTGGTACATTATTTGGTACATAATAAGATGGTTGGATAGGGTTGTAAAAGTGAAACTATATAAAGATTTAATTGTTTCTCTAACAAAGTAAATTTCAGTTTAAGTTTCTAAAAGAATCTAAATAATGAAAGGATCTAACAGTATTAATTTCTTTATCAATACAAGTCAATATTTTATTAAATATACTTAATATTTCATTTATTTACCTTTAAAACAGCTGGTTCATTAACAAATATACCAATTTTCATCATGAAGGAGACTCTAAGGAAGAACACCCCCATCCAGCGAATCACATGCATTCTTTTGTCCAAGGCAATCTCTTCCAAGTATTTCATAACTTCCTTCCTTAATTTCTCTTTATTAATTCCACTTCTTGCACTTTCCTATTGGATAAATATAAAATGTGGGTAAATCATTTGTTCAGTAAAATATTATATGGTAAATCATTTCTAGTATGAGTAAACAAAACTAAATAATTCCCTATTGTTCTCAGCACCTTTCTATGTTCTGCATTGCTTCAAATTTTGGGATATACAACATACAATGGCACAATGGTCTCCTCAACAAAGTTTTTGGACCTGTGCTAAAGACAACCTATGTTTCTTCACCCGAGTTACATTACAATCATAGGAGCACCTTAACATAGTTATTTGTTAACTTAAACAACTTTATTTATTATGTCCAATGAATAACTAAGAAAGCAATAAAAAAAATTTAAGCAAATTTGTGAGAATAAAATTTAGAAGAAGAATTATTTATTTTTTCTCATCTTATCTTGTTTTCTTCCTAAGTACTGGGAAAGTGATTAATGTAATATTTAATACAAACCGCTTCTAAATACGAATCCAAGTAAATAGATGTAGACACTAGAGATTTCACATCTTGCGGAGAATAATCTTTTTCCAGTCTAAAAGTCTTTTTTGGAGTCCACTGCCGGGTCATAAACTTTATAATTCCGAAGTGCGTATTCCGGGGTAACAATATATCAATAAAATCTTCCTCTTCCTTCATTTTAATTAAAGTTTAATTAATTACTTTTAATTTATTTCATTTATTATGTACATAACCACTATGAAAACTAAATCTATAATTTTATTTTTATAAAATACAGTTAAGGTTTATCGTGAATCACATAACATAGCACAATAAATACTAGAGGAAAAAAAATTTCAATAGGTGAGGAAAATCTTCAGATAATCAACTTTTAAATTAAATTGATAATTTAAATAAATTATCAGCAATTTAAAATCACACCCTCAGTTGCGCGCACTATGACGTGCCTGTGACAAATGACAGCGATGAGCGAACCACTCAGTTTGACACTGACAAGTGTAAAGTGACCACAGATTATCTCTAACATGTGTATCTGTATATTGTGTTTCGTGATTTTGTTTTGACCTAAGTAGTTAGTTGTTCCAAGTGGAAACAAAATTTCATAATAATTAACCATGGCCAATATGTTATAAGTCAAAAATATAAGAGAACAAATAGAGTAACAATTAATAATTTGACTCTCCTGGATAATACTGGACATTGGCAGAATCCTTGTTACCGAGGGATGCCATTATAAGAGAAGAAGATTATTTAGTTCAGCCTAATTTAAAAATAAGTAATAATGCGTTGATAATAATCATCCTTAGGTTTTGATTAGGTACTTTTTGAAATGAAAATGAAACGACCAAATTGTTTTCTTTATTATTATTTTTTTTTTAATTTTAATTGACATTCAATTGTATAAGTGTCAATACATCATTTTTTTTCTTAAATCAAACATGCTATGGCACGTTAACATTTAATGCGCAATTTGTAACAACAATTACTGATAATCAAACAAATGTTAACTACATTTAATAAAGCAGGAACTCGAAATGAGTTCTTTAAAATTGTCACAATAGTTGAATATTTATTTGATTATCAATATGATTAAGCACTACGGACATTTATTATCACATTAATTTCAGAAAATTTGATGAATACTTTATCTATAAAATAGGAAATGGTATGATAAATCAAATGCTAATTTAATCTCTACTCAACAAATAACATCGAAATAAAAAATTGGAATGTTTTATAGAAAACTATACCACAGGAATACTGCTTTATTATTGAATAAAGATATAATTAGTTTTCATAACAAAGTATTCATTAATCAACTTATTCTTACACTAAAAATATTTAATACAGCAAGACTCATGTTCTCGCACGAAAATAGCAACATCCTCTTCATTAAGTGTAAAAAATTAGATATGTTGTACTTTAACAATAATAACATATAATTCTTATTATCAATAATTATCACCTCAAAATCTTATATTCTAAACAAAATATAAAAGAAGGCTTAATACTAGAATAAAAAAAAATCAAAAAGATACGTATAAAGTTTTATAAAAATATAATGTTTTTATAGTTAAAAAGGTCTTTGAATAGTTATAAAGATTTTTAAATGAATAGTCAAACATTAAAAGGGTCCCTTTTAGACAGATAAAATTCGTTAGGAAGAAGGATTAAATACAAGCTGAGAATCACCATTGTACTATGAATAATAAAAAATATAATAATTGAAATAAAGGAAAAGAAATAAAAATATTTAGAAGCAAGTAGTGTAAAAGTGTTTAATTGTATAGTGAAAAAAAATGCATATAAATGCTTAAAAAATAAATAATATTTTTCAAAATTCATAGATCAATGGGTTATATAGGTGGTTAAGTCAAATAACAATAATTATGAAAACAATATTTAAAAATAGTGAAATTCTTTGGATTGAGCCTCATGTGAAGGCTAGTATAACAGTCTTTAACGTTGCCAATCGATTTTTATCAACTGAATTGTATAAGAAATAGTAGTTTTTGTTTGATAGAACAATCTTGTAAAAATACATAACTTACTAATAAAAATATTAATTTTTGAGCGCTTCACTAATGCGGCATCGTTCGAAGCGTGTTTTAGCGATCTCGGTTAGAAGGGCGCTTGTTCGGTCCATCTGTTGGGACTCATGGCCGTAGTAACACTTATTTGCTTTACAGTAGTCCATATATTTCCTCCATTTGTAATCTCTAACGAGGCAAGCGGGGTTCCCGATTATTATTAGTTTCGCTTTAGCGCGCGTGAGTGTCACGTTGTATCTCTGAAAACCAAATATGAAAATTAAAAAAAAAAATTATCATGTTTTTTTGAGCCAATGAATGCAATTTAAAGCCCTGTCGCCTCGATAATTTTTTTTTATTTCCATTTGTAAATTGCATATTGCTTTGACCCAAGTAAAAATTATCTATCTAAATAAAATTATCGTCCCCAAATGTTAAGGCAGTCGTGAAGTTCAGTCGTTATCTTTTTCTGATATAATTCGTTTTTTAGTTATTTTTTCTTTTTTTTTCTTCTGGTTCGCGCGTCGTACTTAAACAGGTTTAAGTTTGCACACACGGTGATCACACACTTCTGTTTGCCCTGGAACGACTCCACCGTGCCCACCTCAATGTCCAGCACGTAGATGCCCTTCATCCAGCTCGATAATAACTGTTACGTACCTTATCGTCGACCAGGAAGCTCAGCTCGCATCGTTGCGCGTTGTACTCCAGCAGACGGCAGATGGCGCGCACGATGATCACGCACTTCTCTTTGCTCTGGAACGACTCCACCATGTCCACCTCAATGTCCAGCACGTAGATGCCTTTCATCCAGCTCGATAATAACTGTTACGTACCTTATCGGATTGCAGATGGCGCGCACTATGATCACGCACTTTTCCTTGCTCTGGAACGACTCCACAACGTCCAGCACGTAGAAGCATTTCATCGAGCTCAACTAATGACTCGTTAATGACTGATACGTACCTTGTCATCGACCAGGAAGCCCAGCCCGTAGCGCGCGTCGTACTCCAGCAGGCGGCAGTTGGCGCGCACAGTGGACACGATGATCACGCGCTTCTCCTTGCCCTGGAACGACTCCACCGTGCCCACTTCTATGTCCGTTATGTTGATGCTCCTCAGCCAATTCTTTATTTTATACACCTGTGGTGAAAATACATCTATATTGACACTATCATATTTAACAAAAATAACTTACACTCTATTTTAATTGACCTTATATTACAACCTTTCTGTGTTGGTTGGAACTTGGCACTCAAAAAAAATGTGATAAAAGTCACATTTAAGAACAGCTTAAAAGTTAAAGTTTAATAATCTTTAGTTGTAATGATTCTATTTTTTTAGTATTAAATTCTGTTCTGTATACCTGTCGAATATACGGTGCAATAATTCCGATGTCTTTTACTTCAACTTTATGGTCTTCTATGAGAGCTCTTGTGTATTTCTTGACCATTTCAAGCTCTTTTTCATTGAAGTAACTGTAAATAAAAAATATAGTCAATGATTTTTATGTTGTGGCTTTTCGTTTTCATCTTTTTAAAATATAATAACTCAATCAGTACATAATTTTATTTTATTCATTTGTGAGAGAAACTCGAGGTTGTGATACTTAACTAAATCAAAGACCCAATTAATATTTGTTTTTTTTTTGGGATTCATCTCAGGAACCATCGAAACCTAAGATATGCAATAAAACTGTAGTAATAAAAATCCTGTACAGTAAAAATATTTAGAAAATAATTTGCGGGGGTGTTACTACTAACTTGTTATCCATTTATAAAAAAACAAACATAGTTACAAAAAAAATACATCAATAATATGTGTTTGTGTATATGTATGTTTGTGTCTTTACCTGGGCGCATTCCCCATTCTCTGTTCGCGTGAATGCACGGCGTGGAAGATGGTAGCTCGGTCACCGCCTTCCAAGCCCAGGATGCTCACTCTACTTAATGGATCCAACGGGGCGAGGGGCTGATAAACAAATATTTTCATTACTTAAATAGCTTTAACATAAGTATTAAATTAAAAAGTAATGACATATTCATTTGTTTGCGTACATATTAAAGAGAAATAAGAATAGGACGCGAATTGAAATTCTCAAAATTAGCTTTATTTAGCTTATTTTGTCTCACATTGTGTTAAATATTGGAATCGTTAAAAAATGTGAGGGTATGTGCAAAAATGCTATCTGCGATCAAATATAAGTCACTATAAAGGTGAGAGTGTTTTGTAAAACTTACCTTCAAATTATTCTTATAGAAGAATTCATTGGGGATGGACAATATATTAGGATCGGAACGGAAGTTGTTGACCAACATCGTAATGTAGTCCGGGTCCGAGTCGTACATGACTGTGTATGTCGTCTTTAAACGCTCCAACAACGACGTACCTGTATTAAAAAAAAAAAAATTAGTGTCAAAAAATATTATTTTAGTACTAAAATAGTGTTAAATTATTAGAAAGCTTTCGCATCACAGCTTTGTATCTAGTAATAGTTTATAAATCTTGCTGTCCCACGTGCATAAGCATTCTTATTGCTGTAGTTGCTTGCATGTTACCAGTTACTTCTGTAGAGATGCGTACAGGTCTCAGCTGCTGCGAGTTTCCAGCTAGGACAAGGCAGCGCGTCGTGGCCAGCACAAGCGATAAGAGCGGGGATTCAGTACAACTCACCCAAGCCTTTCTCCTTAGCGTTCCTCGAGATACACCCGGGTCCCAGCTGCTGCGAGTCTCCAGCTAGGACAAGGCAGCACAAGCATTAAGACCATGATTTCATGTACATCTCACCCAAGCCTTTCTCCTTAGCGTCCCTGGAGATACACACGGGCCCCATCTGCTGCGGGTCGCCGGCCAGCACGAGGCGGCCGCTGGGCGCCAGCAGCCCCGTCAACGGCACCAGCACCGCGGGCTCGCTCGCTTGTGCCGCCTCGTCCACGAACAGGTGGCTCATCTGCAAGCGCAGCGTGGCTTGGCTGCGTTCCCTGATAAGAGTGGTTGCGTTAGAACTAGCCGACCGATTGGCGCAGTGGATGTGACAATGGTCTTACGCCGGAGGGTGTGGGTTAGATCCCCATGAGTAGAAAATTTGATATGATGAACATTGTAATTCTCTGTGTGGGTGTTACTTTATCTATAGTATGTATGTATTTATAAAAAAAAAAGTATATTTAAGTATGTCTATCAGTTGTAGTTTCTATAGTACAAGCATTGCTTAGTTTGGGACTAGATGGCGTTGGGTTAAATGTCCAGGAATATTTATTTGTTTAGAACTACACCAACAAAATAACTAAAACTTTTTTTGTTTTTATCTTCCATTGTCAGTAATATATTGTTTAGATGCACGTTAAGTTGCAGCGTATGCATGTGGGTCATATAATACGAATGAATCTATGTCTATGTACAATCATCGGCATGTTTATATTTATAAGTATCATTTGACACCGAAGCCTGCAAAAAGCAGGATGGTAACAAGCACGCGGTCATGATTTACATGTTACTCGCCGAGTATATTTCATAACACGTGCCCTTAAACAAGGACCGATTAGAAAGGCATTTCATGCGCATGTGTACGTATAATGAGTGTGTGCGTGTACAGTTCCATGACAAATGTGTGCGTGTACTTACGAAGCATATTTAGCCGCGTGTAGCAGTGTGGTGACAAACACGCGGTACTGTGCGGCGTGCACGTTGCTCACCGAGTAGAATGACTCGTAACTTGTGCCGTTTGACACCGGCGCCAGTGCGGGCGGCATTACGGTCCTGTTTAAATCGAGATCAAAAATTTTGTTTGTTTATAAAAAAGTGCAAGATATTAATTGCGGAAGGTTCAAGGACATAAAAGTTTATAATCATGAAGCGGAACAGCAAGTAGATTAATAATGGACTTGAGAACTATTTTGTAATTCGTAATTACTCTTCATTTTTCCGAAAATACTAATTGTAGTTTCACTAATATCTAAAAAAATTTTTAACTTCCTCTTCAGTCATTGTAACTAATGTGTAGTTATATTTTTTTACTTTTTACTTTTACTTTACTTTTTTACAATTAAATAATACTATTTTCACCATTAAAGTATTCAAAGATTTGAACAAACATACCATTCGCGGGACTGCGAGTTGGCGCGGAGGAGGAAGTTATTAATGTTGAGCCTTTCGTTATATTGCATAAGCATCAAAGCGATGTGATCGGCCGCCATGTTGGAGTCGGTGCACACCATCACGCGGTGTTTGGGGTTACGGACCACGAGCTGCGCGTTACATTTCAATTAGTTGCTTTGAAATATGAACATTAATACAAGCTAAGCGCTTTATATGGGATAGGGTAAACAAACTGTGCTATTAAGGTTGAAAATGGAAATACTATAATAACTTACTATCATTCTAAACAAATTAATAAAATAGAAAAGGAATGAAGTATAAAATATAAATAATTATTTGGAGTCTAGTATTACACTAAGTCCTTGAACATTGCTCAACAAAATTGCACAACAAAATGCTGTAAGTGTGTATTTTACATGGATAAATGAATTCTACAAATACTAATATTCTAAATTTGACCTGACCAGACCCTACCTGCCTGCCTGATACAATGTGTTCAGCAGAAGATACCTGTTCCATGGAGCTCAACATCAGGTTATATACTGAAACTTGTCAATACATAAGCTAATCACCTGTATAATGGCCTCCACGATGGTCATGGTCTTGCCCGTGCCCGGCGGTCCGAACACGATGTAGGGCGCGAGCCCCGACGTGCCCGATACGATGTGTTCCACGGCGGACGACTGCTCCACGTTTTTGGAGATCAGTGGGTTGTAAAACCTGAAAGGCAATTTTATTTATTTGAATTTTGATTTTGCATCCATATTTTGTTAGTAAAGTTGCTTATGGCCATGTTAGTTTATGTGCGGTGCTGACGCAAGATTTTCGGATATTAATTTTAAACAAGGTTAGAAATTTACAAGATAGATATTTATTATTCAATTATCAAGAATTTATTCCATTTGTTGTTGTTGCGTAAACATTTGAGTGTTCATCAGTTTGTAAAAACGTGCAGAACCGGTAAATCGCTTTCGATACCCATAAAATGATATTTCTTATCATCGAGATCGTTATCAAGATAGACGTCAATTATTATCAATATGTTTAGCAATGATATTGAGCACATCAACCCCGATTTTAGTTAAATACATATAAGATCATAAAGTCTGATTTTCTTTAATGGGTTATGTGGCAAACTTTTTCTATATTAATTTATTATTTGTTTTTAAAAGATAACCGATGTCAGCTTGCTGTACTGCTTGTCAGCTCAATAACTTTTTAATGCCTCCGCTAGACATCGAAGCCGAGACCTCTCAATTAAAATACTGACACTATGCTATAATGTTTTATTTGGACGCAAAAATATATATTTTTGTGCAAAGTGTCCGCATATCGGTAACATATACCTCGCATTATTTGTATAGAAAATGCAAACCGATGCAGATCAATGGACGCACTTGTGTGACATTCTATACAATACTACGATTCGTGAAATCTGATGCGTTCCATGCGTACGATGCTGACATATGGACGCTTATCATAATAAGATATTTGGTATTTGTTACACTGAATACAATACTTTTACTCTGGCATGCGCTACTCAGAAACCGCCCCTGGAATAAGGCCCGGAGTTACAATATTGTCGGCAATATTTTGTGATTTCATGTTTTAACAAGTTCTGTATGTAATTTTTCTATACAAATGTCACTTGTTAGTTGTTAGCTGTCATCAAGGTCCTATAAGAGTAGGTGCGTTCAGTATCTGGGCGCACTGGTACCGATTGCGCCTGGTGCTTGAACGTCTATTGACGTCACGCCATCTACCCTCACTTTGCTAATAGTCGTTATGATTAGCTGTGATTTGTTGTCAACTGACTAGTTCTATAATCGACCAGTTTTGTAGAATCTCAGTACATTTCTATTACATTCGACATAATTTTACATAGTGTCTCTATCAGTTTATAACAGTACACACCTTAGACCACGTGACCACACTCGCTGTAAAGTGCTCGAAACGTCGGGTTAAATAATAATGTAAAATAATCTATACATATAATAAAACAGTAACCGAACCATTTCTGTACATTGAATATTTTTCA
>LQNK01001403.1:265725-276639 GCA_001586405.1 Phoebis sennae
TTGGTTGAGTTGCGGACATGCCTTTTTATACTCTTAACGTATAGATTAAGACGTTAAAACACTCAATGAATCCTCAAAAATCTTCAAAAAATAACTAACTCTCTGTCCGCGGCTTCGCTCGCGTGGGCTTCTATTTTCTGTATTTTTAAAGAGGCGCGCGCTCTGTGAGATTTTGGTCAAACCTATTTCCATAGAAAATTATTAAAAAAACTATAGACAAGCGCATATATCACTGGTCCCGCGATCGCAATTTTTTTAAACTTTTGTTGTGCTCCTCTAAAAATAAAGAAATTAGTAGCCCACGCATGCGAAGCCGCGGGCGGAAAGCTAGTGTATAATAAACCGCGTTTAAAATCCTTTAAAATGGAAAGTACTCGCGTTAAAACAAACACAAGATTATACTACACATACTTGTTGATTTTCTTCACGGGGACCTTCTTCTTGACGGGCTCGGGGAAGATGCGCCGGTCCTGCTGGCTCTCGAACACGCGGTGCACGGCGTCGTGCATGCGCTCCACGGGCACGCGCGACATCAGGAAGCGCACGTCGAACGACGCCTCCGAGTGCGTGTATCTCAAAAAACTAGCAAATAAAACTATGTTATTTATTTATTTGTCACAAATTATATCATTTATCATTACAGGATGTCCTATTTCGATAAATGATTTTAATACTAATAAAAAAGAAAGACTAATCTATACATAACATATATAAAATAGGCGAGGTCCCGTCTGACTCTCAGCTCATTATAACCCACCATACCCAAAACAAACAAAGTGGGATACATTAGCGGATAAAAAGGATAGACTCCACATAACCTTAAATAGAGATATCGGGCAAACCTGTTTTGAATGCGCTCCAGCATTAAATTATTACATTAAATATTTAATTTCATGTGGAGCCCAAACTCATAACAGTTCCATTTTTTGCATAAAGAGGACAAACGAGTAGGCGTCTCACTACTGTAACGTGATCAATCAACGCTACCCAGAAACGCTCACAAGTTGGAGAGAATCGAAGTTATTTTATTCAATAGGCACAATTAACAACTGCATTATGTTTATTATACAGCAAGCTTAAAATATACTTTTACATACATCAATAACATAGACCTCTACTTTGTGCCTCAATAATAAAATAGGATGTTAGAAACATGTGTGTTTATTTATAAGATTAATATTTAACCAGTTCTAGTATAAAATAGGCTTTAAGTGAATCTTAGTGTTACTACAAAAGTGACTTTTTAAAAAACGGTAATAACGATGGCAAGAAAGTTTATAGTAAAAAGGGAAAATATCATCCATTTTTTATTATACTTACTCAGGATTCAAGCCAGTCAGCCAAACCATGTTGTCTTCGATCTCTTTGATGCTGCTCTCAAATATGTACTGGCCTCCATTGCGAGGACGTATGTACACTCGGTCACCTGAAAATTCGTTATTGAAATTATTACAATATTATGTAAGATAAAGTGAAAAATAATTTCACAAAAAATTACACAGAAATAAAACCTTAAGAACGAGACTTACGTTTCGTTTCACCGGACTATTATTTAAAAATAATTCAATGAAATAGATCAAATGTTTTTAATACATATTTACTCCCCATTTTAACTAATGTCTACCAAATCAACTACTAACTAAATACAACGTCGACAAACTTTAAAAATGTCAACAGGCAATGGAACGAAGTATGTGGAGAATAAAGAGGATTTACGAAATTAGAAACCAGGCTGTCGGTGGTAGTATATAAGAAAAGAGTAAAGGTTATAAGAAAAAACATTAGAAAGCTGAAATGGGGTTAAGCTGGACATATGATCAGGGCAAAAGAAAAATGGTCCAAAAGGGTAATGGAGTAGTGTCCCAGAAATGGGAAACCAAGTCAGGGAATACCTCGTTAATGCTGGGAAGGCGTTAAAGAAGAAAGCCGGATGGCTAAAAACCGTAAAGAATGGAAGCGGTTGGAAGAGGCCTTTGCCAACTTGCAATCAGACGATCAAATACTAGACATAGTATAGTTTAAGTTTATTTTTTAAGAAAACATGCACATTTAATTGTTTGAATTATTAGAAACCAATTACGTATTCACCTCGCAATAAAGATGGCCGCTTCTCAGCTAAACCAGGGACCTCCAGTAAAAAGAATTCATCCTTCTTAACTAATTTCACCTCGAACATGTTGTATTTCTGTTAACAAATTGTAATATGTAAACATAGAAAACATTGCTTATATAAAATTTGCTATCATATGAAAAAAAATATTTACCTTCAAATTAATTCTGCCAATAATTTCTTCCCACCAGAGTATGTGATGAAAGAAAGGAATGTAATTCCTTCTGGTATATCCCTCTTCGAATATAAGCCTGTGAATAAAATATTAAACAATAAAATTAATTTCAATATGTACGCAAAATCAGTGCGCGTGCGCAGGGGCGTTGGTAAACTTACCTTGTCTTTGGAAGAAGAATGCGCAGTTGGTTCATAATCTCAGGGGGCTCACGTAAACCTTCCAAAACACTCTCCTCTAAGCCTAATGGCAGGAGTTTCTTTAACAGTTTTGGTATTTTATAATTGACTTGATAAGGTCTGCAAAAAAAAATAATGTAATGAATAACACTTCACGTTGATTAAAAAATAATAGTGATAATAGTTCGAGGCTTTAGCTTACGTACCCAAGATTTGTTGAATTTACACAAACTAAAGATTTTTCAAATGGTTTGTTGGTGTATGGATATTTAAAAGCTGTGTGTGTCATTTCATTCTCTTGTACTGAAACAACCTTAACAAAAAACAAATAAATTAAGATTTGTTTTTCAAATCCAAAATCTCAATAATTTCATTTGTGAAATGTTTGTTAAAAAAATAAGATCAACAGAATTTTATTCTACACATTAGTAATTGCCGCCTTAATGGACATCGGTCATGGTGGCCAATGTCAATAGAAACTAGCTAGGAACACAAGAGATATTATAGTGCATAAGTATGTGCACAAACACAGGTGCATTCTCTTTTCCTTTACTCGCATAATCCAATGGTACAGTAGACCGACACAGCCGGTGGGAGACTAGGCGCACCGCCGAATTCCAGATTCAGGGTCGCTACTGAGACTTTTTTAATATAAAAATCGCAATTACATTTTTTTTGGTCCCACCCAGGAATCGAACCCGAGATTCCTCAATTTGTAGTCAATGACAGTCAAGTTATTAACATTACAAAACATTTAATAATCATCATTGCATTTTTGTTTTGTTATTGCTAGGGAAATTTTATTACAATTGACACATAATTATTAAATCTATCACATAACAGAAGTTGTTAATTTATGAATGACGCAATTCAATTACAATATATTGTAACATTGTAGCAAAACTGCTATCTATACATATAATAAAACAGTAACCGAACCATTTCTGTACATTGAATATTATTCAAAAAGAGTAAATGGTATGCAATATGTATGTTCTATAGATACCAAAACCATGGTTAATTTTTTTTTCTGTTTGTCTGTTTATCTGTTTGTATGTGCGTCAATCACGTCATAACCACTGGGCAGATTTTGATAAAATTTTACATACTGATAGGCGAATATTAGGTGCAACTTATAGGCTACATTTTATTTGAAAAAAATAATTTTGGGGGTGGCTCTCCACACATGTAAACGGAGGGTAAAAAAATAAATTCACAAATACATCTTTAAATGAGGTGTCATAAGATAGGTCTTTGAAAATGAAATAGAGGTTTCTAAATATGTTTTTTGTTAAATTAAATATTTTTTAAGATATACACTTCTAAAGTCGTGAAAATATCATACCACGTGACAATGTGAGATTTTGGGTGACTTGCGGTCATGTCTTTTTATACTCTTAACGTATAGATACGGTAAAAACACTCAATAAATTCTCCAAAACCTTCAAAAAATAACTAACTCTCCGCCCGCGGCTTCGCTCGCGTCGGCTACAATTTTCTGTATTTTGAAGAGGCGTGCGCACTGTGAGATTTGGGTGAAACTTATTTCCATAGAAAACTATAAAAAACACTACAGACATGCGCATATATCAGCGGTCCTGCGACCGTAATTTTTTAAATTTTTTTTGTGCGTCTCTAAAAAATACAGAAATTAGTAGACCACGCGTGCGAAGCCGCGGGCTGAAAGCTAGTTATTAAATAAACCTTTAAACAGTGTCCACAAGTTGTTATCATACACATGGGATTCTTTATTTGTACTGAACAATAATTCCGTAGAATATCAATATGTGGACATTTAGCATTATTAAATCATCCTCACCATTTCTCTGACATAAATCAAATTCTTTTGATCACTTGCTCGATAGAGTGTAAACATTATTGGCATCTCATAGAGCCCAATGTCTGAAGATTCAAATGTTATCTGTATTTCACCAATAATTGAAGATTCTACAAAATACCAAAAATTTATTAGTTGGAATTTAATATAATTATAAAACTTAAATATTTTAAAACTTTTGCACAAAGGTACATGTAAAGAAATTCACTAGCAAAAGATAGAATAAAACTTCTTTTTTCAATAGCTAAATTTTATCATAGTAAATTTTTATAATAATACATTTTTAATTTCATATTTTATAGTCACTGAAACACAATTTTCTTATTGACAATATTATAATATGGAAAGCTTACTTACTCCTTTTGATTATTTTAGGTTCTTGGCCAAAAATGAAAGGGTTGGAAATCATTGTAAACTGTGGCTGAGGATGGGCTAGCTGAGTGCCAATAATAAGTAGATCCTCATTCTTCATCTCATTGGATATGTCAAAGAAAAAATTCACTTTTTGCTTTGGTCTCACCTAAAAATATGGATATAATTCAATTTATAGAAAACTATAAAAATCTTCTTTTTAAGTCAGGCGGTAGTCATTAAACCAAGCGGACGTGTACATCGAGTAGTTGTGTCTTCATTCTGTCAGTACTGTCAGTCAGACCGTAAATTGACATGGTAGTGTACAAACTGCAAGGCGGAGGCAAGTACCACCACACAGCCTATGGTAATCAAGAGATTGTCTGATGCAGATACAATATTGACGGAGCTGAGACGTTTATCGTCGCAAATGGAAGCTCTTCCAACATTAATTGAGATCGTTAAGGCCAGAAGGAACTGGCGGACCTCAAATCATTTAAAGCGGAATTCTCGAGAAGGATTTAAAAAAGTTTTCATGTCGTACCAGCTTTCCTGTGAGTCATTTATTTTTTTAAGTTGTAATTCCGAGCGAAGTTTGAGAACCGCTACCGCTCGTTTTTTCTATGCATTCCATATCCCAATATCAACCAATATACGTATTACTGCTATTGCAAATTTAAACCTTATTTACTAGTACTTAAAGACCATAAATGCTTCATATCGCTAAACTGCATTCGTAGTAGTAGTAACAATATTTTTTTCATTTAATTTATTATTACCGAACTTATAATTGCACCTTATAGCCATACTGCTAAAGTTCTAATTTACTTAAACGAAATAATCATATTTAATATTATGCAATCGATACTGTTTTTATCGCTTATTCTTATTATTTTTTTCTATTCAAGTGTTAATGCTTTTATGACTTATAATGGCTATTAACATTTATTATCAGAATTTGCAAGGCTTGAAAACTAAATCTAATATTTTTTCCAGGAACGTGTGTCTTAGTAGTTATGATATAATCTGTTTGACTGAGACTTGGCTGCACAAGTCCCCTGGACCAGATAATGTTTCACCTAAATTTATAGTAAACTGCCATCAAAGTCTATTTTTTTGCCACTCACATTATTATTTAAACGGTCCCTTCACTGTGGCATCATGCCCACGATATGGAAGTCTGCTTATGTAACGCCCATACATAAAAAGGCTCAAAAACCCTCGTAGAAAATTACAGACCAATATCGAAGCTATGCGTTTTCGCTGAGATTTTTGAAAAAATCGTGTATAAACAAGTGTACTCAGCATTTAAGGCCAATCTTGGTGACCAACAGCACGGTTTCTTAAGAGGTCGATCCACTACAACTAATTTGATTGTCTACAGTGATTTCCTGTCTGAATCCATGTCGCATAATATGTAAGTCGATGTCATATATACGGACTACCAAAAATGTTTCGATCGAATTGACCACGTCTTCCTGATGCATAAACTTTCTTTGATAGGTATATGAGGCAATCTTTGAGGTGCCAAACAGTAGTACTTAATGGGTATTCGTCACAAACTATGTTCGTGCCGTCAGGAGTTCCCCAAGGCTCTTTATTGGGCTCATTACTTTTCAATATCTTTATACACGATATCTCATCTTGTTTCCGGCATTCTAAAATACTACTTTACGCTGACGATATGAAAACAATGAAAACAATCTCATGTATCAATGATGCTTTTTTATTCCAGGACGGTCTCATCAATTTTCAAAATTATTGCAGTTACAATAAATTAGATCTAAATATATCGAAATGCTGTGTTTGTTCGTTCACTCGTAAACCGAATCCTATTACTACATTTTGATTACTCACTGCTGAATACGTCTCTCTCTAGAGTTAGTGCTATCAAAGATCTAGGTGTGACGTTTGATTCAAAACTTATATTTGATACACATATAGAAACATCAAAACCATTAAGATATTGTACTGTTCCAATGTTCGTAGTCATTTGGAATATTGTTCTCAAGTCTGGAATCTGAATTACAACACATACATCACTCGTTTAAAGAATATTAAAAAAAAATTCTCAGATATATACAGTGTCGACTAAAAATATATTTGCCTGATTATCTGAGTCGCTGCAAAAAGTTCCATATTCTTCCTTTGTATGAACGCAGAAAAATTGCCAATTTAGTACTATTATTTAGCATTATTAACGGACAGGGTGACATCCCCGAGTTGGTGAGCAAAATTGGATTGCGAGTGCCCTGTACAGTTTTGCGTAATTTTGACATATTATATACTCCAGTGGTAAGAAGTAGGTACAGACAGAACTCCTTCCTTATCAGAACTTATAGTACTTATATTACATCCAGGAAGGCTGGTATTGACAATTTCCATACTTCATTGTCAAATCTTAAAAACATCATAGGCAAAGAATTCTTCGCTTAAATAATTGGAGCACTTTTGACTATTGTACTGCCTACCAAACTTATAACTAATAGTTTTTATATGTGAAGACTTATAATTGGCTTTATTTGTCTCTAAAAATGTAAATTGTAGTATATTTCTATCCATAAGTTTTCTGTAAAATATTAAAATAAAAAAAAAATTAAATTAAAAGATTGTAAGCTGGGCCCGAAATAGGTAAAATTACTAAAAATCAGAGGCATAGGACTCGTGCGGCTGTACAATACCTGTCATACATGACCCAATTAGATTCAGTTGTTATACAAAATTATATGAAACCTTTTTATCAGTTCTATCAGTCGATCAGAGAGTTTTGATTACATAAATATATGCAGATGCAACCGTAGGGCACAGCTCATATATTATATGAATTAAAATAACTAGATGAACATATAATGAATCTTTATGTCCACCTTGCATAAAGGCTTGAATAATGTCTTAATAATGAAATTAACAGTGTCAATAAAAATCTAACACCTGATCACTCATATATATTCACATTCAAACTCAGTTGCAAACAAGATTGCCTCAGTTTATTTAATTATTTTTTAACTGCGATAGATAAGGTATACTAAACCCATATGAACAGAAGCCAAGCTAGCAAATGTATTTGTCTCAAACTGACCCAAGATATTTTGGTGGTGCATAATTCTATGTATGTATTGCTTGAGTACAGTAGGGGAATTGTCTGCTAAACATATCTATTTTGTGATTGCATACTAGAGGCAAAATTATATCTGTGGACCTTCAGTATGCTACTTTATACATCAAACATTCCACTACTTATAAACTGTATGTAACAAATATTAAATAAGTACTTACAAATAATCTTATTTTATGGTGGTCACATGGCTCAATTTTCATAATTTTGGCATTTTTCAGTGGCAAGCTTTCAGCATAACCATAAATTAAAACTCCATCTTTATTTTTGCTGAAGTATGATCTAAAACAAGGATCAAATTTCATAATCTATTTGTATGCATTTTGAAGGTAAATTTATTAAGGGGTTGTGATATAAATATATTACAAGGAGTATATGTATGTATATTTAATTTAAAAATAATTCAAACATATAATCCAGTCACTACTTTATCATGGAAATATTTTATCTATAATAAGTTCAATCTATATTTTTAAGATTAATGCCCAGTTTCTGAGTCATTTTAACACTAGTTCATCTATTTGATAGTGCTAAATATCCAGTGATTGTGACAATTGCATTTCTGAGCAATGCATCCTTATTAAATTTCAGCTGAAATTTGTCTGATACTTAACTGTAATGAATCCTAGATATGGTTTCATTAATAGTTTAATTATAATAGAAACAGTTTGACACAAAAAAGGAATTACCCAAACTTGTGCAAAGATGTTTATAATGGATATAATATTTATAAACAATCCCAATGCATATAGATTTTCAGTTCTTTTTAAGTGATATTCCCTCATCTCTTTTATCAATAAAAATAAAGAAAATTGACAATAACAACTACATTTGCATTTCTCATTCATTCATTCATTCTTCATTTCTATACACTGCATGGCACTGCCTTATCATGAATGCATTATAATCAAGTAATTATCTTTAATAGCATTACATTATTATATGAAATTGAAATATGTAATTAGAGATACTGACTAAAATAATGACATTTTTTTGTGATCAGCAGCTAAGATCATTACTTATATTTATTTTGAATATAAAGAAAGGTTAACTTACTTGTTATTGATGTAGTTTTGCAATATCACATTACACAAATGTTTGGGAGTATCCTCGTGATTAACATCAGAATACTCGTCATAGAACTCATCAACAACACCGCAAACGGAACAGTACATATTTCTGCAAAGTCTCAACTAGTTATGGCTATGTAATAAAAGCATGCAATATTGTTAAATTCGATTTAATAGTAAACTTTCAAAACACATATTAAAGAACAATGAACTATTGTTTTCGTCTACGATAATGTGCTTACTCAGGTAAATTTGATGAATCTTCCATTATGATTTGTTTCTTTTCTTCCATTATTATTGTTATTGTATCTCCACGGGTAAGTTTTTATGTAGGTAGAAAATAAAATAACACGAATACTGTGTGTAGACTTTACGTTTGGCTATATTCAGAATTAACTTGGTGATAAATGAACAAGAAGCAATTATTATATAAAAAAAAAAACAAAATAACAAGAAATCCCCGGTCAACGGCAAAAGCCGCTAGGAAAGCCCTGCATTATAAACAAGGACGGAGAATTAAAAATAAACTTACAAATGTCTATTCCTACCAGCGTTGCCAGTATCTTTATTTGAAATTACCCGAAAATGAAAGTTAAATTCCCCAATAATCCCCACAAGATTCCCGACATACATTACCGGGTTTTGGTAATTCCTGATACGTACAAAAGTACACGAAAAGATATGGATACGGTTTTTTTTAGTACCTTTCGAAGAATATGAACGAATCCCCACAGAGAACCGCTCCTCACACATTCCCTAATCGATGTGTAATTACCCGCAAATCGGGGAATTCCCCGCACATTGGCAACGCTGATTCCTACTATCAACTGACAGTTAGCAGTGCTGCCCTTTTCTGACCACTGTAATAAATATTTAACAAGAACGTTTAATCACTAAATAAACTTAAATTTGTACTTAATCTCACCATTATTTATTTTTTAAATGCCCAGTTCCTGCTCCAATTCCTTGAATTTAATTTTTTAGATAAAAAATTTTCTCTATAACAAAGGCTTTTGTAGTGACCCTTTTAGATAAATAATTTAAATAAATAATTTAAAATAAATGAAATGTGTAGCTTATAATGATGTATCATTATTTAAATACGATAAATATAATTTACCATCAACTTTTGGGTCATCTCAGTACGATTATGACTAATTAGGTACAATTTTATATAAAATAATATCAACATTTAACTCCAGTTGTATATAATATTTTGGTTGGTTATTTATAAGAAGTCAGTAGTCATAGTTGTACAGAGGATAAGATCCGTTGTTTCCGAATACTGTTAATAAAATATGTGTTCAGATAGGTGACCAACTTTTACAACTTTCCTATTGTGTATTAGGATAAAAAACTGCCAGTTAGAAACGATACCATTGAATTTTATGATACCTAGATTAAATGTACAATTAGCTTTATTAATTATATACATTTTGTAATTTTAAATGTTCAAATATGCATCACACATGACTACCATTCTGTGACGATGTTCGTGGTCACAACAGTTTGAACGTGGTTTGAACATTTAAAAATGGTTTACATAGCGTGGCTACAGTTAATTAACAAGAAAACGGTTGTCATATATTGTTTCCCCCGTTAAATATTACCTACATACCTAAATAATCATATATTTTGGAAACTTAATCATTATTGTATATCTTTATTTAAACGAAGAATAATTATTTTACATCATCATAAGTATCTAATAAAAAATATAAATACTAAACATAATGTATAAAGAAAATTTATATCAAAGTTACTTATAGTGACCAAATCGGAAGTTTATTTACTTTTTTGTGTAATTATAAACAAATATTTCTTTTTTTATTATTATTTAACATTACGAAGGTGGAACCACTTTTATTTATAAAACGGTTGTTAATGGCGGTTCCACACCGGATGGACTATTAACGATATGTTCAACTTTGTTTTATTATATGTATATCTTTTACCATAAAATAAATTATTATTATACATAGAAATTAATAATAAAAATTAATTAATTATTCTACCTTCGATTGTGAAAATATATTTATAAATATCAAGTTATTTAAAAATGAAGTTATTTTTCAAT